>LPNX010923608.1:21616-187507 GCA_001517045.1 Pseudotsuga menziesii
TCCCAGGAATGTGTCAAAGGCATACAAATGAAATGGTCCTTGTTCTTGCTTAACGAATTGCTTGAATATTCTCTCACTGGACCGGGTGGGTGGCTATTTTCATATAGTTGGTTATTTATTCTTATTGCACTTGTTTCCTGGATGGAACTCAAACATTATCAACCAATGGAAATTGATGCAGCGAATGTGTGCCACAGCACACGGTACCATAATTAGTGGTTGGTTGAAGAGCCCAGTCAACAGGAAGATAGTGCAATTCAATTTTGGGTTTATTGGGAAGTGCTGCAATCTGACGCTATCGTAGTTCCCCAAGTATCTCCTTATGCAACGGACAAGCATCAGCGGCTCATTCGGTTCGCTATCGGACCACACTCCATTTACATCTAGGAACGTCAGGACCCCAACAAGTAGTGGCTACCTCTAGCTTACAAATTCATAGCTGAAGAATTGGATGATATTGTTCAAGAGTGGTCGGCTGAATGGCGCAAACCTGTGATTCAAGAGGAACTTTCTAAGGAGCCAACACCTGATGTCCCGGAAAATCCTGTCTAGCAGGAGTTGAGTGTCCACGACTCTGACAATGATTCATCGATGGAACTCGATTCCAAAGCACAGTGCATGTGAGAGGAGACTCACACCAAATTCCACCAGGAGCAGTGGTATTTGGTCGGGGATGGAGGACCAACTGCAGCAGGTCATAAAAGCGGTCACTGACTCCTCTAAGACTGCAACACAAGTGATCCGAGAGTCCAACCACTATGAATTTGGTGTGGTAATAGATAGGTTGAATTCCATTTTTGATATTTTTTCCAAGCATAACTCCATGACACATGTGATGCAAGAAGTTTCATCGATCAGCACCGAGCTCTGGTCTAGGAACATTCAAGTTCCCCCAACTGCGATCGACGCAGGAAATGAATAAGTGAACTAGATACTGCTACCAATCTAGAGCATCAATTTGGATCTAAAAAAGTTACTATCTTAGATACTGGTGGAGTTGCAACACATGACCACCCAGGAATTAGCAGATAGACAGAAGGAGTTGACTAAAGGATATGTACAGTTGCAGAGTGTAGCCGAGAAGCTATAGAAAGAAGTGAAGGAGATACATCAGGTCCAATTGCAGCTGGTAGAGAAGAAGGTACAAGAAATAGATGCATTGAAGGATGAATAGGATGAGCTGTAGCGTAAGGCTCCTGAGGAAATTACTGAGCTAAAGAAGGTGCAAGACCGCCTTATTGTTGAAGAAGCGCAGTTGTGTACAAGATGTAGTGATGTTGAGCAAGCCATTGATGAGGCTTGTCAATATATTTTTGAGAGCATGATCGAGCTTACTACAGTCACTAAGGCCAAGCAACTTGAGGAAACCATTGTCAAGCTCTAGGATACCAATCGAATGCTTAATGCCTTGGTCCAACCAACGACGTCGATGGAGCAAGTTGCTGACCAGAAGGATTCTATTGACGAAATATGAACCTAATTTGAAACCATGGAGCAAGAATACAAGACCATCATGGAGGTGACAATGCATTTTTCACAGAGTGTTATTCAAGATGAACAACTCGATTAGTTGACATCGTAGGTGGAAGAAGTAGAAGACCAGTTGAAAATACTAAAGACATTGCTATGGGCAATGTCACTCATGGTGTAGATCATGCAGGATAAGGAATTGAAGGATCTATAGCAAAGAGCTTCATCCACCCATGAACACCAAAAAAAGAACTACACTCTATATTAGGGATTTCTCCTTGCTATAGGGGCAGGAATGGCTCCCTTCTGTCTATAGGACATAAAGGTAGGTTCCTACATGTGGAAATGATGAAAAAAATGGATAGAAAAGAAATACAGAATAGAAACAAGAGAAATATGGAGAACCCCTCTACAAACAAAGGTTAGGGTTCTGCTTCCAATGTCCTGCAAACAATCATTAAGCAACAGTAAATCAAAATACCTACAAAACAAGTTAGGAAACAAACCTGCAAATGAAACTATGGATTAGAAAACAAAGAAACTACCAACCAAATAAACAAAATAAGAAAACACAATTATACCTTCTCTTTGGGTGGAATGGGCCACCATTCCTTGGCTTGAAGAAGCACCTCTCTTGGATGGGGAACTATGGCTCAATGGAGATGGAGGAGAGGGAGTGTGGGTGGCTTGAGACACAAAGGGTCTCAAGGCATCCATGGGAAGCATAACAGTATGCAAGGGAGAAGTGTTTTGAGAGTGACCCCCCACCCTCCTTTTTATAGGTTTTTTTTAGGGTTTTAGGGTTTTAAGCCCTTGGTGAGGGCTTTAGCCCCTTTTTTGGGATTTTAGCCCCTTCCACCCTAATTTTAGCTCCTTTTATGGTTTTAGCACCTTTTTGGGGTTTTTAAGCCCTTTTCTTCATGCTTAATCCATTTTGAGGGCGTGGGGGTCTAATGGAGAGATATTAGGGTCATGAGATGGTGTCCTTGGGTGGTGTAGGCCATGGAGAGCTGAGTGAGGGATTTTTTGGGTTAACACACTCATCTAGATGAGTTTCAAGAAACTGGTGGACAGTTTCATGTTTAAGTAGTCGCCATGATGTAGGCGTTGTAAGAGAATCAACAGATGGTCAATGACAAGGCTAGGGAAGAACACCCTATGTAGTAGGCTTTGAATAATCGTCAAAGTGTTACCGATAATGTCCAGGTCCAGGTTCGTGATATCACATAGTAGTTTGAATATTTGAAGGTGTGGACGATGGCATATACCTTATGAACCTGGCATGGATCAGGGACGAGCCACAAGACTGTGTTGAGGGCTTGTTGGCAGGGCTTTTGGTAAGTGAGTTGTGCAACATTGCGGCAGCCACACAAGCTCACGTGACACCGCGCATGACCAGATCAGCATGATGGGAGGAAAATTAAATTTTTTGAATATTTAATATATTATTTGACCAAGATTTGTCACCATAGGTCATTAGTGGTTACAAGTTAGTTAGAAGTGGACCTTCAATGTAAAGGCAGAATCCTATATAAAGAACTAGTTTTGTAATTGTGATGGACATCAATATGATCTTGAGCATGTTTATTGCTTGAGGTCTGGTGCGATCTGTCTATGGTTTTGGATAATTTTTTGTCGTATATGCGATCTATCTCAGTTTTTTTGGATGTATTCAGCCTCTTGTTATGGAGAAGAATTATCTGTTTTGGATCCTTTGTGTAGAATTAATACGATATGACAATTGTTGTAGAAATGTTGTCTTTTGTCTTCATGTTTTCTCCGCTACAATATTAATGAGAAGTATGTGATCTATTCCAATTCTATCACATTTCCATTATGGGTTACTGATGTCTCTGTGATCTCTTCTGATTCGGTTGCATTTCTGATAATGGATGGTTTAAGTTGTTTTATACTACTGTGTAAACCAGCAGTGATAAATGAATGATGTGATTGTTAGATCTGTAGCAATGAAGATATATTATGATTACTATCTTAGTTCTGTAATCTAATATTTATGCTGCTTTACCCATCAGATGCCATATCCTCCCTTCTTACTACCGAAAACTTGGTTCCTATAGCTCTCCCCTGAACATTGTTATATTTTTAACATTAATCTAACATTATTAGGATCTTTAACTGAGAGAATAACAAGCACAACAATAAAGCACAAGAAACAATGAACACAATGTTTTTCCTTGGGGAAACCATAAATGGAGAAAATTTGGCAACTTCCTCAGAGATAAAATCAACACCAAGAATAAAACCCCAAAACAGTAAGATGATCTCCTGATAGCAGTAACCTCATTCTTCTAGCCCCAGTGTCTTCTTCTTCCTAAGCTATGCGCTACAACTGAGTGTGTGTGAGTGGGTGACAAATAGAGAGGCTCACTCTCTATTTATACTAATTCTTGACTTGACTAAACCCAACTAGGGCGACTTCAATAGGTGAGTCTAATAACCCTAGTGCCAGGGAACTGCGGGGACTTTAACCCTTAGACAATAGGAGGGTTACCCACAATGACTTGACATGACTTGTTTACATTATAGATCCTTCGATCAAAACATCAGGGCATGACATGACTCAATTACATTACGGACACATCCCATAATAAACATTGGGGTACAAGACATAAGATACATAGGTGAATACATTCTGAAGTTACAATTACATCAACACTCCCTCTTAACTAGGAAGGTATTCTTTTGACACAATTTTCAGCACTTGGTCTTCTTCCTTGTATCAACTAGATCATCTCGGCATCATCATCTTAAAGTTGTCTTTATCTTCAATTTGTCTTCATATTCAAGTATTCTTTGTCTTCAATTCATCATCGTCTTTAGGTCTTCTTCATCTTCAAGTATTCTTCATCTTCAATTCATATTCTTCTTTTAGTCTTCTTCATCACAGGATCTGCATCATCACAACCACTGGATCATCACTATTGGATCATCATTGTATCATCATCAAATCTGGATTATCACATGATCTAGATCATCATCAAGTCTAGATCATCATCACTTCTGGATCATCATCAAGTCTAGATCGTCATCATCATCGGTGCTATCTCTTGATTCTTCTAATCACAGGAAATTCTACAGAGTTAGTCTTGTAGGCCTACCCTTCATGTAGGTCTTCATTAGTGCTTATATCTGACACCTAAATCAGAATAGCCTGCTCAGCTCTTACATATGACCTCATCTTATCAGAAAGGCACGCACAACACTCACATCTGACCTCATCTTCTAAGAAAGGCCTAGCACTCACATTTGACCATGTGTAAACACATAGCACCAGAATGGCTCAGCACTTATATCTAACCATGTACAAGCACACTGCATCAAAAAGGCTCTGCACTTACATCCAACCATGTCCGAAGACACTGCATTGAAAAGGCTCAGCACTTATAGTCAACCATGCTTGAAATCACCGCATTGAAAAGGCTCAGCACTTATATTTGACCATGCTTGAAAGCACTGCATCAAAAGGACCCTCAATCCTAGACAGAGGATTCCTGGTAACTAACCAAGTGCATTCATTCTCCCAGTGAATGGAATCATCCCTTATATCTGATCAAGTGGGACACAACCCTCAATCACATCAGAATGTCCATGCACTCACATCTGATCATGTAAGACTACATCTTATAGTCGTTGCAGAACAAACCTCAGTCCTAGACTATGTTTTCATGGTAAATGAATAGGTGCCTCCATTGCTGGAATGGCATTTAGCCCTTACATCTAATCATGTAGAGACCAATCCTACAGTCACATCATAATGGCTTATAACTCATATCTGACATGTAAGGAACCAAATCCTCTCACCATGATAGAATGGCTCAACCCTTACATCTAACCATGGAAGGAATTTAATCCTCTCACCATGTCAGAATGGCTCTCGGTATTCATCATCTTCCCTTGGAGGAAACCTCAATCTGGAGAACACCAAGCTTCTCCCTGAAGTACTCAAACTTCACTCTAGGCAATGTCATTGTCAATACATCAGCTATCTATTCCTCCATCGCAACATATTGGAGCTTCACTGCTCCTCTCTGCACCATATGCCTAATATAGTGATACCTGATCTCGATATGTTTCGACTTGTCACGAAACACTGGATTATCTAACACCTTTACACAAATATGGTTGTCACAATGTATACAAGTAGCATCGAACTGGAGATCAAATAAATCATACAGTAGCTTCCTCAACCATACCGCCTCACAACTAGTTGAACATGCTACAACATACTCTGCTTCAGCTGTACTCAGTGCCACATAGGATTGCTTCCTGCTAAACCAAGAGATCACACTTGATCCCAAACTGAAACAACGTCCTGAAGTGCTCTTCCTATCGATGGCACTGCCTACCCAATTTAAATAAACATAGCCCTCCAGGTTAATATTCTGATTCACCTTGTACTTGAGCCCATAATCAACTGTACCCTTTAGGTACCTTATAATATGCTTTGTAGCAATCAAGTGAACATGTCTCGGATGTATTAGGAACTGGCTCAAGGTTTTCATAGTAAAGCAAATATCTGGTCTCATATTTGTCAGGTACATCAAGGACCCAATCATCTAACGACACATCGTAGCATTAATCGCTTTGATGAAGCATCACTAAATAGCTTTAAGTTCGATGCCATAGGTCTGGTTATGGCCTTGCAGTCCATCATTCTAAATCTCTTCAGGATCTCTCCTGCATACTTCCCTTGTCCAAGGGAGATTCCATCTACATTCTGCCAAACCTCCATGCCTAAGAAATAGTGCATCATACCCAAGTCCTTCATTTCAAACTCAAAATCAAGTTTTCTCTTTGTATCAGGAATCAATGCATCCATACCTGTTACAAACAGATCATCCACATACAGTAGGAGTATCACTGGGTTGTCATCTTCAACCTTGTAGTAAAGGTTGGAATATTCTTTACTCTTGGTAAATCCCAAACTGAATAGGAAACCATCAATTCTACCGTACCATGTCCTGGGTGCCTGTTTCAAACCCTACAAGGCTTTCTTCAATCTACATACATGAGACTCTCTGTCATGTGTCTCAAAAACAAGTGGTTGTTCTACATACACTTCCTCTTCCACTAAACCATTCAAGAAAGAAGTCTTGACATCCATATAGTGTATCTTCTATTTCATCACTGCAGCCAAAGCAAGTACTGATCTGATGGAAGTGTATTTGGCTATAGGTGCAAAGGTTTCTTCATAATCTATTCCTTCTTTCTAGGAGAAACCTCGAGCCACAAATATTGCTTTATGTTTCTCGATGCTGCCATCTGCAGCTTGCTTGATCTTGTAGATCCATTTGGAAGTTACAATGGACTTCCCTTATGGTCTTGGGACAACTTCCCAAACATCATTCTTCATGATTGATTGATACTCTTCGATCATAGCATCCTTCCATTCTTTCCGTTCTGCTGCTTCTTCATAGTTGGATAATTTCACATAGTAAGGCTACATAACTAGAACATGATCTAGTTCTCCTTCTTCCTCTCGGTTTTTCTTCTGAAGCTCCATACCTTTCTGCACCTTGGATAATTTCACATACCCAAGCAGGTTTCCTCTTATGAGGATTTTTCTCTAGAGGTGGATCTACAGTTTCTTGATATTATTCAAATTCTTAATCTTCTTCTTGAATTTCTTCATTCATGGTTGTATCATGAATTCTAGGAGTTTCTGCTTCTTCAGGTTCTTCAGCAGGTTTCTTTTTGTATTTGTTGTAAGCTGTGTCTTCACCAAATGTCACATCCCTGCTGATGTCAATATTCTTGAATCCTAGGAAGTGTATTCTATAAGCCTTCAAGTTTTCAGAGTATCCCACAAATATACCCTTCTTTCCTGAAGGATCTAATTTTGTCCTCTTCTCTTTTGGAATGTGTATGTACATAGGACAACTAAATATTCTTGAGATGGCTGACTTCTGGTTTCTTGCTAGAGAATACCTCTTCAGGAGTCTTATTCTCGAGTACTCTATGTGGAGTATGGTTCTGTGCATACACCATTGTTCTGGATGCTTCTTCCCAAAGAAGCATAGGAATATCTTGAGCATGAAGCATAGCTCTTGCAGCTTCCATGATATTTCTATTCTTTCATTCTGCAATCCCATTATGTTATGGATTATAATGAGTGGACAACTCCCTCTTAATCCCCGAGTCTTTGCATAGCTCTTTGAATTCATTCAAAGTGAATTCTCCACCATTATCTGATCGAAAGGTCTTGATCTTCTTGTCAATGTGGTTCTCGATCAAGGCTTTGAATTCCTTGAACTTACTGAATACTTCATCTTTGTTCTTCATAAAGTATATCCATGTCTTTTTAGAAAAATCATCAATAAAGGAAACATAGTATGCATACCTGCTTAGTGAACAGGATGACATTGGATTGCATACATCGAAGTGGATGATTTCCAAGATTCCTTTTTCCTTGCTTTCACTACTTGGAAATGTCTTCTTTGTGTTCTTCCCTTTCGCACATCCTTTACATACACCTTCATGTTTTTTTTGCATTTTTGGAAGAACTTCAATAGCTTTGCTTGCAATAGGTAGTGCTATGTGATGTACATGTGCAAGAATTCTATGCCAAAGTTCATTTGGATCTACTATGTCATGGACCAAATCTTTTTCTGTGGAAATTGAACCCAGGTGTTAGAACAATTGCTACTCAAACATGCAAATTACACACAAAGGAGACTGAATATGGAGTAGAACACTAATCTGTATTTAATAAGTGTACAATGGGAAACCTTGTGAAGTAATATGCTACCACAATAAATAATTACATGAGAGACTTGAATGCATTGGTATTCCATTCGAATTAGTCAAAAGCGGGCTTACTAAATCTAGTCAAATCCCCCATAGGTGCATAAAGCAGTTTCCAAATCTAGCTAGGAGCTTATGAATTGGAAAAATCAATTAGGAAAGACAATAGGTGATGGAAGGACAACTCATACATGTTTTTATTAGGATAAAAGAGTGGAGGATGATGAGGGAAAAAAACAAGTCAACTTCACCTAGTCATACTTTACCTTTTGCCATAAAACTCAATAAAAGCAGGCAATAAAGAAGAAAAAGAAAATATGCGCTAGAGAGGTTTAGGAATAAAGAAAAAATGATTCCAAGAGGTTTCCCAATCTCTCCATGACTCAGTTTTAACAAGTTTGACCATATTGGACATGTGGAGGACAACTTGCATAGAGTGGCATATGGAAACTAGGCAGATAAGACAAAAATGAATGAATTAATGTCTAAGGTAGCTAACTATGGGTTCATTATTCTAACACCCCCCCTTAAGCCTGAATTATGAGTAAAATATCAAAAAACTATAGGACCCAGCAACAAGGCTTAGTCACCCTTTACATACTGCATTTCCATTTAAACAAGGAAAGAGGGAAAAACCCAGTGGGAAAAATCCTCCCTTAAACATGGATAGTAAAAAAAAATTTGAAAATATTGTCATCAATCATGCTTCATGGCATGATCAGAAATCCATAGCAATGATTTGAGATTGTTGAATGTCTTCTCACAAAAAACTTTGGTGAATATGTCTGCTATGTGTTCTGAAGATGCACAGAAGAGTGGGTGAATGGTGCCATCATGCACAAGCTGTCTGATGTAGTGCATATGGATCTCAATGTGTTTGGTTCTCTGTCTCTGAATTGGATCATTGCAGATTCAAATGGTACTTTGATTATCACAATAGATAGTAGTTGAGTATTCTGATTTGAATCCACACTCACCAAGTAACCCCTGCAACCATAAACATTGAGTTGCTGCATTTATAACTCCTCTGTACTCTGCTTCTATAGATGAGAGTGCAATGGCTCTCTATTTTTTACTTAAATAGATGAATGGTCCTTCAGCAAGCATGAACACATATCCTAATGTTGACTTTCAATCTGTGTTGTCACCTACCCAATCACTGTCAGTAAACCCAATCAAATCAAGATCAGATTTAGCTTTGTAGAAGATCCCATGAGTCCTTGCTCCCTGAACAAAGTTAAGGATCTTTTTGGCTGCTCTCCAATGGATCTCATGAGGCTGATCCATGTATCTTGAAGCCATGCTTACTTCATAATAAATATCAGGTAAAGTATGTGTAAGGTACAACAAACACCCAACCAGTTGCCTATATAGTGTATTATTTACCATAGGAGAAGAACCTGCGTCTTCAAGCTTAACTCCTGAAAGGAAGGGAGTCTTGCTTGGATTGAAATATTTCATGTTGAACTTGCTCAGAAAATACAAATCATAATTGGACTGATGTAATTTTATTCCATGTTTGGTTTGAGCAATCTCAAGACCCAGGAATTGGCTCAATAACCCCAAATCAGTCATAGAAAATGCATGGTTCATTGCATCCTTCAAGGAGGCAATTTCATTCTTTGAGTTTCCTGTAATCAGAAGGTCATCCACATAAAAATACAATAATCATCAAAGAACCATGAATCAGCTTCAAATAAACATTAGGATCATATTTTCATTGAACAAAACTCAATGATAGCAGAAAGCCATCAATCTTGGCATACCAATCCGTGGGGGCTTGTGTAAGCCCATACAATGATTTCTTTGTCCTGCACATAAGAGACGGATTAGTAACAAATCCTTGAGGCTAATGCATGTAAATATATTCAATAATATTTCTATTCAATAAATAACACTTCACATCCATGTGATGTACCTCCCACTGCTTCGAAGCTGCAATGGCTAGGGCTAGCCTAATGGAGTCCATCTTTGCCACTGGTGTAAAGGTCTCATTGTAGTCTATACCATGTACCTGTGAGTATCCCTTGGATACCAATATTTCCTTTTATTTCAAAGGTGATCCATCAGTAGAAAAATCAGTTTTGAAAACCCACTTACATTGAACTAGGTTCCTCCCTGGGGAAGATCAACCAGCTCCCAAGTGTTGTTCTTCTGGAGTGATTTGAGTTCTTCTTTCATGGATTTTTTCCATATTGGATCATGTGTTGCATATCCATATTTCTGTGGGTCTGATTCAACCATCAGATAGCATTTATTTTCAAACAAAGGGTCTTTCATACACAGGGCACTCTAGTCCTCCTAGAATCACTAGGATTTCCAGCTAGTTCCCTAGATCTAGTTCCTCAGATCTAGTCCTCCTAGAATCACTAGGATTTCCAGCTAGTTCCCCAGCTTCATGAATGGTATTTGATTCCCATTTTGGTCTTGTAGGAATGTTAGGATATACAATTAAATCATAATTAATAGAAATATCAGAATCAACAAACTGATTTATCTCTTCACTTACATTCATTGGTTCTGGTGGTGAAGAAGACTCTCCAACTTCAACTACTGCTAAAGGCTCTTCTTGTAACTGAACAATCCTTTCAATGAAGGCTTTGTTTGTACTCAAATTGATCATCTTGTACCCTTTTTAATATTTAGAGTATGCAACAAATAGACACTCTTGGCTTTGGGGATGCAAATCCTTCCTCTTTTCTATTGGAATTCTAGCGCAAGCCCTTGAGCCAAAAATCCTGAAATGGGTCACATCTGGCTTGTGCCCACTCCATGCTTTGAAAGGAGTCATACCATAAATCTATTTATGAGGCACCCTATTCAATATATAGGATGCATATCTTATATATTTGGCCCAAAAATTTGGTGGAAAAGTCTTAGCCTCCATCATGCAGGTTGCCATCTCTTTCAGTGATCTATTCTTTCTCTCAGCAACACCATTTTGTTGTGGTGTGTAAGGGATTGAATGTTGAATCTGAACACCTGCATCTACATAATATTGAATGAAATTAGAATTTACATACTCACCACCATTGTCATATCTGAGGATCTTGAGTTTCCTCCCAGACTGGTTTTCAACCAAAACCTTAAAGACGTTGAAGAGGCCAAAAACGTTAGACTTGTGTTTTAGGAAGTAAACCCAATAGTACCTGGAAAAGTCATCTATGAATTTCAATGCATATTTGGCCTGACTCATTGATATATGAGGAAATGGTCCAGCAATATCACTGTGGATCAACTCAAGAGGTGCAGAGGTTCTCTCATGACTAGATTTCTCAAATTTATGCTCTAGGTGTTTTCCTAAGATACAACCTTGACAGACTCCTTTGGAAAACTTAATCTTTGGTAAACCTATGACCATTTCTTTTTCACTGAGATAAAAAATATACTTATAGTTAAGATGGCCAAATATTTCATGCCAAATCTTGCTTGCCTCATTAACATGAATCAGAAGAGCAGAGGGGTTTGAGTAGGGTAGAAAATGTGAAAACATGTATACCTTCGAAGTGTGATTTGCAACTCCTTTTGCAATGACTTTCCCACTTGAGATCTCTGTGATCTCAACTTCATCACAGGATAATATGACCTTCTTTGGATACCCTATGTGGGTCATCTAATACACTAGAAAGAGGTTAGAGGTAAGACCTAGAACATACAATACATTGCTAAACTTACCATGGTCAAGATCAATCCTTCCTTTGCCCAAACTTTCAGTGAGAGACTCATCTCCCAGTACTATTGGTGGACCTTTCGATATGTCAAGAGAGGTGAATGCCTCCTTGGTCGAAACCATATGTCTTGAAGCTCTAGAATCTATGATGAAACTAGGTGAGATTCATGTGCCAGCAACCAATGCATGAACTCTCTCTCTGTATTCTGAATTTGATTCTCCGTCCCTCTTCTTTGAGCTATCAGGAAGGGAGATGTTATTCTTCTCCGGGAGTTGGGTCAGCATGTCAATTTGCTTCTTCATACAGGAGCTTTCAGGATGATTTCCCTTACTACAATATGTGCATTTACTCATTTCTCCTTTGTTCTTCTTCTTTTGGGGGTTCTTCTTGGAACCTTGGGGCTCCTCTAGAGACTTGTTCTTGTCTCTCTTTTGCTCAGGTGGCTTCTTAGATTTATTCTTTCCTTTTGAATCCACCGTTAAATCTCCAGCAACCAGAGCTTGGTATTTGGAAGGTTTGATGGTGCCCATCATCACCAGTTTATCTTGTTCTTGTGTGAGGGGTTCCATGAACTCTGCAAGTTTAGGCATATTCTAGGCTCGAGCTGTCAACTTGGTGGCATGGAAGGTCGAAACAAGCACTCAATAGTCAAAGCCAAGCTTCGAGAGTATGGCCAAAACTAGTTGCGCCTCCTTCTTTTTGTTTCTAGACTGTTTTAGCTGCAAAAGAAGGGCTTTAAACTTGGAAAAATAGAGTTGCATGGATTCAAAGCTATTGGGACTCAAAGAGATCAATTCCTGCTCGATTTGATGTCCTTTCATCTCAACTTTTTTACCAAAAATCTCAACAAGCTTCTCCCATACTTCATTTGGTGATGACAATTCATCAAGATGGAAAATGAGGTCTCTGGATATGCTCAGACATAAGAGACCATAGGCCTCATCCCTCCTATTGTGCCATTTAATTTTCTATGCAGCTGCATTGGGATTTGCCTTAGTTACTATAGTCACCTTGTAGAGGCATTTAACTCTCAACAGTATCTCCATCTCTGCTTTCCATTCAAATAAATTAAATGGAGTCAAGATGATCTTCTGAGATTGATCCATAGCTCAAAAATTATTCCTCCAGGCAGCAGAATGCTAGCAGTCAAGATGTCAAACCTACAATAGCAATATGGAAGGAGAGAAAACAATCTACAAAGTCTCTAATACCATATGAAAATTGAACCCAGGTGTTAGAACAATTGCACTCACAAAAAATTCTAATCAAACATGCAAATTACACACAAAGGAGACTGAATATGGAGCAGAACACTAATATGTATTGAATAAGTGTATAGTAGCCAACCTTGTGAATTAAAAGGCTGATGTCACATCCCCATCCCTCAGACTGGCAAAGAGGACATGACGCGACACCAAATACAGATCGGGCAAACAGCCCCATGTACTTAAACAGGAAAAATCAATGCTGAAATTAAAAGGCTTAACAGCCATCATACAAAGATGCACAACATCACACAAGAATGCACAGATGCATAATCCTTTTATTATATAGCGGAAACAAACATACATTCCAGCATTAATCATGTTTATTATAATTCCTTTGTCATCAACATAATTTGCAAATATGAAGTAACCAGCATCACTTATCTTTCAATGAAGAACTCCCCTGCAACCAGCTACGTCGCTGCAACGTTCCACCAAACCATAGGATAGCTTACTCATCAATCTCTCAGCAATGCTGCCACCCCCGAGCTAGGCATGATTCCTCCAAGGATAAGGTCCAATTGTAGGCTTACACATATCCAATGGGACACAAAACAACAGGAAAGCACCATTGGGTTTATCAGGCGGTCCACAAATCAGCCAAGCCATCGTAGCCCAAAGGCCAACCACTGCATACACGCAGCAACAATCCCTTCACAACTCTTGTGAAGAAGGCAAAAAATTCGGTGACAGTCCCAAATAGTAGATGAGCACAGCTCGAGCCCATAATGCAACAAAGAGTTGTTCTTGGCCCTAACGTGGCCAAAACAACTCAGCAACAACACCCAAACCAGGGTACTTCAGCAGCCCAATTCACCATGAGTGATGACAACAATCCACAGCCCACAAAGGTTAATAAACAGTGTTCCTAGCATAACCATGGAAACTCAAACACAGACCCCAGCAGAAAACGGCTCACCACAAATACACAGTGGTCCAAAACAAAATTGGACACCATAGCCAACAAAAACGCAGGGAAGACAACCGCCCCAAAACGAAAACAATGAGCACAGCTCACAACATGGGAAAAATGCCCCAAAGAGTCTGTGTGTGAGTGCAATTTGCACTAAACCAAAACATACAGAGGAAAACAAATGCACGGCCACAATTAGTAAGGAACTTACAACACAGTCCCTGAGCGTGAAAAGGCTCTTGCACCCACAAATCCCAAGCAATAGACCGCGATTTCCCTTTGCTCCCTGCGCATGAGAAGAAAACAGCAGCCGCCCTGTGCCTAAGGAAGATGAGCAGGCTGTGAGAGTAATTGACCATGGGGAGAATGAATACCGGCGTGAGAGAAACGAAGGTTCTCCTCTGGGCATGCGTACTGTCCAGACTGACAGCAGCCTGCCAAAACCCACGTTTTCCCATGCCCACGTTTCCTCATGCAATAACTGCCCCCAAATAACAAAGTCAAGACATTGAAGAGGTTGTAGAGGTTGGGTAAGGCAAGAAAGGTGGAAAAACAAACAAGGTGGTAACACATGGGTTTCTCCCCCATAAACCAAGGTTTTACATCCCCCACCCCTTATCCTTTGGAACCATGCCCTTTTCATTCAACGTTGCACTGCTGTAGCTGGTTGTGGTTTTAGTTTTTAATTGATGTGTGTATTTACATGATGCAGAATTATAATGTGCTAAATGGCACAATAAACCATCGGCAACTATCCCCATTGCCGAAATACACACACAACCAAATCGATGGTGGGGATTTTTCCTTGAGCTCCTCACCACGATCAATTACAATATATACATCATGCAAACGGGGTCAAAACCGGGGACATTATAGCTGCCACAATAAATAATTACATGAGAGATTCAAATGCATTGGGATGCCATTCGAATTAGTCAAAAGTAGGCTTAGTAAATCTAGTCAAATCCCCCATAGGTGCATAAAGCAGTTTCCAAATATGCCTAGGAGCTCATGAATTGGAAAAATGAATTAGGTAAGCTAATAGGTGATGGAAGGACAACTCATACATGCTTTTATTAGGATTAAAGAGTGGAGGATGATGAGAGCAGAAAACAAGTCAACTTCACCTAGTCATACTTTCCCTTTTGCCATAAAACTCAGTAAAAGCAGGAAATAAAGCAAAAAAAGTAGATATGCACTAGGGAGGTTCAGAAATAAAGTAGAATTGATTCCAAGAGGTTTCCCAAGCACTCCATGACTCAGTTTTAGCAAGTTTGACCATCTTAGACATGTGGAGGACAACTTGCATAGAGTGGAATATGGAAACTAGGCAAATAAGACAAAAATGAATTAATTAATGTCTAAGGTAGCTAACTATGGGTTGATTATTCTAACAATTCTGGATGGCCCTTCAATTTTGATAAGCCTCCTTCTTGTTCCCCAATTACTACTACATCATCGATAGTCTTTCCTCTTGGCCACATGGTGACTTGACCATCTATAAATGCAACCCTCATTCCTTTTACATCTAATGTCGATATGGAGAGAAGGTTCTTCTTTAGTCTTGGTACAAACAATACTTCTTTCATTGTCATAGAATTTCCAAAGTCTATCTTGTATGAGGATTGCCCACTACCTTTTATTGGATACTAGTAGTCATCCCTAAGTTTCACCTTGTAAGGTGATTCATGTTCAGATAATTTCACAAAGGATTCCTTGAATCCTGTCATGTGCTTGGAAGCACCACTATATATAAGCCAATCATTGCTGCCATGTGTGATAGTTCCTATGAGAGCAGAAATCAAAACATATTCTTCATCACTTGAAGAATCATCACTGACTTGTTTGTTTCTCTTTGTGGAAGGTTCATCATCCTCTGTAGCATGACCATGATGTCTTCTCTTTTTTCCCTTCTTCTTGGGAGAGATACTTTTATTCTTAGGACAGTCTCTAGCAAAATTTCCTCTTTCATCACATGTATTGCAAATGTACTTAGACAAATATCTAGGGTTTCTAGAGTTATTCTTTTGATGAGAGTACTTAATTTTGTGGTGGCTGGATCTGGATTTCTCGGATTGTACTGTGAGATCTTTATCTTCACTTCCCATCTTCTCTTCTCGAGCTGCTATCCGAGCTTCTTCTTGAGAGCATTCTTCCCATAGTCTGCTAAATTTGACCAAGTTATTTCTGGCACAGATCCCTTGAATAAAGGAGTCCCATAATCTAGGGAGACCATTCAAGATGGTCATTACAATCTCTACATTCTCCACTTCTTCATCAATTGCTCCAAGTTGTTCTTTGATCTGGGAGACCCTTGTGAAGTAAGACTGGATAGTCTTCACATTCTGGATCTTCACATTTTTCAACTAGTTTCTCAGAGTCATCTTCCGGCTTATGTTCTTCCCTTAAAACAGTTTGGTTAGGGCATCAAACATAGCTTTAGGTGTCTTGAGGGAGGAAACCTGTGGTATGAGGTGATTCTTGATTGAATCAGCAATAATCATCTTTTCCATAACCAACTTCTTCTTATGTAAGGCCTTAGCCTCATCTCCCTCTGGAACTGGAACCTCCTCACTGATATAGGAGTCCAACTCATTCTCTTCCAAGACTAGGAAGATCCTATACTTCCAAGCTTGGAAGTTATCATATCCCTCAAGATTTTCATCAAGATTGGTATGATGAGACATCTTAACTGAGAACCTCAAATGGAAATATAAAAGATGTAGATCTTACTAGTTCAAGATGTTGGATCTGGATTTGGAGCTGAAATATACACTAAAGAAGTTTTTGGATTTTATCCCTTATGACTTCCTAGATGAAAATATTTTTGTCTATTGTGTTCTTGTGCTTACCCAATAGACACTATTGTGGTTATTTTGTTACTCTGTATAATGTCTTCATGTAGGGAGTACAACATGTTAATATGAGGGAGGATAGTGCTTAGTTATAGAGGGAGTAGTAAAGACCTACTTTAGAGGGAGTGACTATAGCACATATTGTAGAGACAAATTTAGAGACATTATCACCTAGCCTCTATCTGGGAAAGGGTTTTTTTCCTTAGTATCTCAAGGATATTCTCATAATGATACTGGATGTCCAATCTCATGAACAATAAGTGTAACACCTTGGTTTTGACCCCGTTTGAATTAAATATACATGATACATATGTTGTAAATAATCATAGTGAGGAGCTAAGGGAAAAGGCCCCACCATCGATTTGGTTATGTTATGTTTTGGATTGGAATGGTGACTGATGGTATATCGGGACATACGACATATATTAAATTGTGACATCATGTAAATGTGCATTTTAATTAAATAACCCAACCAGCTATGTTCACTGCAACTAAATTGAGAAGGGGCATGATTCCAAAGGATAAGGAGGGGGAATGCTAAACATTGAGCCATGGGGGAAAAGCCATGTGTCACCACTATCTTCATTCACCTTCCCTTGTCTCATCCAACCACCATCCTTAACTATTATGTTGTTGGTTGGAGCATCTATTCACTGACAAAAATACCACTACACCACGTTTCCGTTCTCCCCATGCCTACACTCTCTCTATGATGTGCCTTTTTTATTGCAGATGGCCTGCCCATTATCCCGTTCAAGAGCTGTTCATTTTCACCAGGATGAGCAGAGTTAAAAGGAGCCATGATTTATTATTTGAGGGTTCGGTTCTCCTCTTCCTCATGGATTACTAGCTTGTGGCTGGTTCTTCCTTTCTCACAGGATTGTTAGTCTATGGTTGGGTTCATCCTCAGGTTAACGCAGGGAGTTTATGTCTTTTTCCACCATTGTTAGACTACATAATGTTCTGTCAATCCATCGTGGAACATTAGAGAGAATTTCAAGTAAAAAATGGGCCTCCTAAGAGATGTACTACAAAAATATAAGATATATTAAAATATTATGAGTTAGGGGTTTTATGGCGTAGGTATATATGACAACTCATCTCCTACACTACTTTTTATGCACAATATAAATAACCATGGTTGAGTTACTTTTCTAAATTGACTATAAATAAAATTAATAAAATAACTCTACAATGATGTGACTAAGATTCATTGTAAATTCCCAAAAAATTATTGTCCTTTAGCATTTATTTGTATTGAACTTGTAAATAAAATTAAACAAAAATGAATTTAATTTATATGCATAACTAACATATTTTTTTCATATAAATATTATTCATGAATTTAATTTATTTTAAAAGTACAAGATTATATATATATATTAGTTTGACCTTATGATATTAAATACAATTGAGTGAATATATAATTTAATATTAAAAAACATGAAAATGAAAATATATTATTTTATAAAAAAATGTGAAAAGACATTTTTATGAATTATGAGTACTTTACTTGAAAATGACAATAATATTATTTTATGAGAAAGTGTGAAATGACTTTTATTGTGAGCACTTCACTTTATGACTTAAAAGTACTTGTACCACTACCTTGGTTAACTATGGGTTTTCATCCACCATAGAAAATGTGACAAATAAGCATTCTTAACTCATGCAATGCCACCTCAACCATGGGGGATGATGTCATCTACTAGAATGTAATTGGTTGATTTTTATAGTACATTTTGGTCCTTTTGAGGCCCATTTTTGACCTCAAATTCTCTCTAATGTCATGGTCATGATTTCATTCACAGTTCTATGCTTTGGCTGTGTCTTTTTCCATCATGCATAGTTTGGGAGTTTGTTATTTTTCCCCATTTTCTGCCTGTGCAAGTTCTCCAGCGATTGCATTGAGGATCACATACTGTGGGTTAATGATTGTTTGTGCACTATTGTTTTCCTACAATTGCTTGGCTGTGTTTTCCCTTTTTATCATGGTATCAGTTGAAGATTACTGTGAGTACCTACGTTCTAGTTGACTGTGTTTTTTCCCTCTAAAAGCTGGAATAGCTGTTTGGCTGCTGGCATGCAGTGGTTTTTTCCTCGGACTACATTGGAGTGGTGAATGAGGGATTGAGGTGCTTGATAAACATGGTGGGTGAGAAACAAACAGACAGAGCTACTGAGTTGGCTTTCTCTCCACAACCCCTGAATAGCACTAGAAGGGAGATTAGGGTCTGAGGGACTGCGTTGCAGTGAAGGGACTGATTTCCTTGTGTTGGGTGTGTGTGGGTGTTTTAGAAGTTAGGTTGGCTCTGGTTTTGGTGTCCATAGCTCTCCAATGAGCTCACCAGCTTAGCATTTATCCTTTCCCAGCTCCTGGATGGCCTAATACACCCAACTTGGATGGCTTGGCTGATCTGCTGTTTGCCTGATAAACCCAACTATGTTGGCTTGGTTGAACTATGTATCCTTGTGATGTTGTTATCCTTTAATATGTGTAGGTCTGTTAGTTCCTTATTCCTTGGGGAATCATGCCCAGCTCAGGGGTGGCAATGTTGCTGAGAGATTAAGGAGCACACGGCCTATGGTTGGGTGGAACGTTGCAGCGACGTAGCTAGTTGCGGGACAAGTTCTTATTAAGATCAGTATTCTTACCTGACTTGTGTCTGCAATCATATTAACCATTGATGAATGATGATATACATGTTAAATGCTTAATTGTATATGAATGCATGTTGTTTTCTTCCGCTATGTATATGAATGATTAATGCTTCATAGTATGTATGTATGTCATTGTTCATGGGGATAGATGCCCAGATATTTGTTGTATCGTAGCATCCTCTTCACCGGTTGGAGGGTCTGGGACATTATAGTGTGGTATCAGAGCTCTGGTTCTAGCATGGGCCTGAATGAGCCATGAAAGACTAGATAGCAGAGGCAGGTTTCCTTCTTCCTAGAAACGATCAGGAAATTGTGGGAGGAAAATTCAGAAAATTTTTTAAGTGCCAGAATCATCAGCCATCGGAAGACGTTAGTGGTTCTTACACCCGCCGTTGTGGAAGCCTAGAGCACTAGTCTTCCGATGAGGAAAAGTTTCGACTGCCGATGTCGATGTGCTTTAGTTCACCGATCAGAAAAGAAAAGTTGATTTGATTGGTGATGGATAGGAGATAGTCGAGCTGATGAAGCGGCAGAAGAAGGTAAAGAGAAAAATTTTGAAAAAAAATTCTAAGTCCGACCATCTGCGATCGGAGGAAGATAGTTGTTTTCATCGCCGATGGTTAGACGAGGGAACTGCTGATGAAATACATCAAAAACATTTAGTTTATTGTGCACCCGCCGTTACGACAGTATAAGACACTATCCACTTGAAAGCTAGTTGATCCAACGGCTGATGTGGCGAAAGACAGAAGAGGAAATTTCCAAAAAACCAAATTTTAGTGTTGACTTCATCGGCTATCGAAAAATATTAGTGGTTCCGATCGTCAAAAGGTGTTCTGGCCCACGAGAAGAAGAAGAAATTTTTGAAATTTTTCTAAGTGTTGACTTCAATGGCCATCAAGAAATGTTAGATGTCTGGGTCACCGATGAACATCGGAAGGAATTAGTGGTTCAAGCACCGCCGTTGCAGAAACCTAGTGCACTAATCCTCCAACGGATATAGGTTCTGCTTACTGATGCCATGATGGTTGTGTTTCAGTTTCCGATCGGAGGAGAATATTCATTGTCATCGCTAAATAATAGTAGATGGAAGAGTCGATGCGGTGGAATACAAGGCAAGAATAAAATTCAAAATTTTATCTAAGGCACGAGATCATCAACCATTGGGCAATATTAGTGGATTGGATCACCGATCGAAAAAGGTTCAATGAAGGTGAACCATAGTTGTGGCTTCTTAGTCAACTATCCATCCGATGCCACAATGAATAACTGCACCAACCACCGACGAGTGCCCCACGGAGACCATAGTGACTTTGCTACCTGTCATTGAGGCCATCTGAAGAATTAATCACCCGATGTTCTTCGAGCGTCGATGCCACAAAAGACTAATCGATCCGATTGCCGACAAAGTCGTGAGCTACGAAAGACATAGGAATATTGTAGGTCACCGTTGCAGAAGCCAAAAGGACTAGCCATTTGATGCATAGGGCACCCGACCGTCAATGCAGCGGTTAGTCTATGCTAGCGTCAACGAAGTTCGGAACGATAGATGATTAAGGACCTGATTAGAAGAAAACTTTGAAGAGTATAAAGTCATCAAAAAACTATTAATGATCAGGCTGCTGATCACATGGAATGAAAGGATTGTGAACCTGCCATTGCGTCAGTCCAAAGTGCTATCCACCCGATGGATAGTAGGTCTGATAGCCAAAGGATGTTTGCGGAAACCATAGGAGGAACACTTTCCATCATTGCGATTGCTCAAGGGAATGTGCACCTGATCAACAGTCAATTTCCTCACCAATGCAAATCAAAACTTTAGTTGGTTATCCACTGAAACAACAAAAGGAAATAAGCAAACAGGCTGCTGATGAACTAGGTGTTTTGACCACCGAAGAATCGGAAAGATAGCTGGGAAGAGGTCCGATTGGGCCCAAGGAGATTTGGGTTTTTCGAAGGAATTTCTAAGTAATTTTTGAAGAAGTTTTCAACTGTCTTTCAGTAGGTTTTCAGTAGATTTCAGCAGACTGTCCATGGTCATAGGGTTGAAAAGAAAGAGAGAAAAATTATGTGTTTTATGAATTTCTAAAAGAGGAAGGTAAGTAGTTTTGATTTATATTAATGACATGCATCCAACAGTTTGCTGCTAACACATTGCAGAAATATAGACTCCAGAAAAAATAGTGTGGTAAAGAAAGAGGTGGTTTAGTCATGAGAACCCATGATCGGTATGATGCTTGGGATTCTTACAAGCGAGCAGAAGATGCCATGGGAGAAAATGTCTGTAATGGAAATAATGACATAGAGTCTAATGGAAAGAGATTCCAAGGGACACCGTTCAAGGTTACAACCACCATGAGAAGCTTGGTTAAAGCCTAGGAAGAGTAGCATTAGTTGAATGCTGCCATATTGCATAGTTTGACAGACTTGCAGAAAAGGATAGATTCTAGACAAGGTACATCAAGGCTAGAAGGCAGTAAGAGCAGCACTAGGAGAAGGAGAAGCACTTATAGTGGACCATCTAATTCTGAAGAATCCAATGGAGACATAAGTACATCTTCTTGTAAAAGGAAAATAATATGGCACCATAGGGATCACTCTCAAGATGAATTTAGGAAAGCTAAACCTCCTACATTTGATGGTGAGATAAGGATGGGACAAGAAGATGAAGCTTGGATTCTTGAGATAAAGAAGTACTTTCAAGTGCAGGATTATTCAAAAAACATGAAGGCAAGAGTTGCAATATTCAATCTGAATGGACTAGCATCCATTTGGTGGGAACACTTTAAGCAAGTAAAGAGGATCAGTGAAAGGAAGCTAAAGTGGAAACAGTTCAAGAAGTATTCCAGGAAGAAATACCTCTTTGACAAGTATTATGATGACAAGATTAAGGAGTTCCATGAGCTGAGATTGGGACAACAAACCATGGATGAATATGCAAATAAGTTCTTGGAATTGTTGAGGTACGTTCGATACATCAGAGATGAAAAAGTGAAGATTTAGTGGTTTTTGAGTGGATTTCCTCAAACCTACAAAGACAGAATTGAATTTTATGAACTGAGAACTCTTGAAGAAGCCATAAGGAAGGATAAGTATTGCTATGAGCAAAGAAAAGGTAAAGATTATTACCATAAGGCATGGAAGGATAAGAAGAATGAGAAGTTTGACCAAAGGAGGAAAGGTTTCAAACCTTCTAGGTTCAGGAATCAATAGAAGCAACCATCCCAAGATGCGAGTAATCCAGTTGGAATGACATGTGGAAAGTATAAAAAGGCACATCAAAATAAATGTCCACTCAAATGTTGAAAATGTGAAGGACCCCACTTGCGTAGATATTGTCCACTTGAGAATGAAAGTGCAAGGCCAGCTTATAACATTCAGGGAGCAAAAACAATGGGTCAAGTAGCAAGGGCAGTCCCTAGAATTTATACAGCACTGGAGGACTTCCAGGCAGATCACCAGTCAACTATGGTTGAAGTTGCAGGTAAGATTGTTGAACAATCTATTTCTATTTTGATTCACCCTAGTTCTACTCACAGTTATATCACTCCTAGGGTAGTGGAGATTTGTGCTTTTAAGAAGGTAAAGCATAGAAAACCTTGGTTAGTTCAGATAGCCACTGGGACTAAGAGAAAGGTTAGTGAAGTGGTAGAAAATGTCCATTGGTTATGAATAGATTGATCACCTGTGTGAATCTGAATGCTCTATCGCTTGGTTCCTATGATGTTCTCATTGGAATGGATTGGTTAGAAGCTCACCGAGTGAATCTTGACTATTATAACAAGAATTTTGAATGCATGGATGAAGAAGGAAACCCAGTAGTGGTGAAAGGTATTCTGAAGGTAATTTCAATAAGACAAGTTTCAGCAATGCAGTTGAAGAAGTTCTATAGGAAGGGTTGCCAGTTGTATGCAGCTCATATTCTAGAACCAACAGGAGATGAAACTCCTAGGTTGGAAGACTATCAGGTGTTACAGGAATTTAAGGATGTGTTTCTTGATGAGATTCCAAGGCTTCCTCCAAATAGGGACATTGATTTCGCCATTGAACTTGTGCCAAGAGTAGCACCAGTGTCCAAGACATCCTATAGGATGAGTACACCAGAGATGCTAGAGTTGAAGATGCAACTGCAAGAGTTGTTGGAAAATAAGTATATCTGGTCGAGTGTGTCTCCTTGGGGAGCACCGGTTTTGCTTGTAAAGAATAAACAGTTGAACAATGTTACTATGAAGAATAAATATCCTTTGCCCAGGATTGATGACCTTTTTGATCAAATGAGAGGAGAAAAGGTATTTTCCAAGATTGACTTAAGGTCTGGTTACCATCAGGTGAGAATCAAGGATGAAGACATTCATACGACAACTTTCAGGACAAGATATGGGCATTATGAGTTTGTAGTGGTACCATTTAGTCTCACCAATGCACCCGCTACATTTATGTGCCTTATGAATAGTGTCTTCAACAAGTATTTAGACAAGTTTGTTCTTGTTTTCCTTGATGACATTCTTGGTTATTCTAAGAATGAGGAAGAACATGAAGAGCATTTGAGATTGACATTGCAATTGCTTAGGGAACATCAGTCTTATGCAAAACTGAGCAAGTGTGACTTCTGTAGAGATAGAATTCAGTATTTTGGCCACATTATCTCAGAAGAAGGTATATCAGTAGACCCTGAGAAGATTGAAGACATTATGAATTGGCCTACTCCAAGAAATGTGACGGATGTAGGATCTTTTATGGGACTTCCAGGGTACTACAGGAGATTCATTGAGGGATTTACCAAAGTTGCACCTGCCATCATTTCTTTGCAAAAGAAAGGGATAAAGTTTGAATGGACTTCGATGTGTGAAGAAAGCTTCCAACTGTTGAAGAATCTTCTTACCAGTGCACCAATATTGAAAGTTGCAGATCTAGAAATGGATTTTGTGGTATGTACTGATGCATACGAAAAAGGGTTTGGAGGAGTCCTTATGCAGGACAACCACATGATATGTTTGTTGGGCGCTGAAATTGTCCATTTTTCCATCACTTATCGACATATATTTCATCCATTTTCTTACCATTATTGCTCATTTATCATTCCATTTTCCATCCATTTGTTGTAACTGTGCGTAAAAAAACATGCTACTGCCATTGATGTTTTAAGTGGTTAATAATGATTATTTTCCTTTATCTTTGATGAATTAAAGACTATTATGCATGATTTTATTAATGATGGTTTGTGGAGTGATTTGTCACGTACAGGATGCTCATAGCCAGTTGTTACAGCCTTAACCAAAAATGCATGCCACACAAGAACAACTTGATTTGCATCTTGATTTGGGGACATATGGAAATGAATCTCAAAAATCCGAGACATGCGTTTTGTGAGTAACATCCTCATTTACCTGACTGTTGAGTGAATCACCAAAAAAAGCCATGGTTTGTGATATGTAGATGGTTATTTGAGAGGGTATTTTCCAGATTTTCTATTGCAGCCGGTTCCAAAGTTGCCAGTAGTTATGGCCATGTTTCAGCTGTGATAGATCACAAGTTGGGGGTTCAGTTCCTCATTTCCACGAGATAATTTTATGCATAGATATGTAATCAATCTCATTGAGAAGGGATATTCAAGAATAGGAGCAAAAACAATGTTATGATGTAGGATTCGATCCAGATCTATTGTAATCATTCATTCTGATAATGCATGCTCGCAGTTTCTTAATTATGGAGTTGTAAACTTTCATTGCGGAGATCCATCTCTACTCAGTGGAAGAAGGGCCCTATTCCCTGAGCAGATGCTGGTAGTGTTGATTGTAGGTGTTTCATTTTGTAGATCTGTTATTTATTAATTCATGATTTCATTCAGTAGATTTATCATAGTTGTTTTATTATTCAGTTCATGTTTTCATTCATTAGATTTATTATAGTTGTTCTCATGTTAATTCATTTTGATAGAATGTTGGCCAACTTAGCATTGCTTCCACGTTTATGTATTTAGATTTTTTTTTATAAGAATTGATTATGTTGAAGTGTGATCATATTTATAGTTTGGATTTACAAATAGGTTCGAGGTTTGATTTACTTTCAAGAAGGTGTGATCTAGTTTACAAAGAGTTTCGATTGCATACAAATAGATAACAGTGTCAGGTAGAAATTGTGCTTCCATAGATCTTGCATGATAGCTTTGAAATAAAAGACTTCCTTGGGTTGATAATTTATGTTTAACACTCTCCATGTTAAGTTTTAATTAACTAACATATAGTGGGCCCAACATTTTGGTGCCGTTGCCGGGGAAGTTATTACTTGTGCAAAAGTACATTTGACATTGTTTTGTAGATGCATTGTTAAAGTAGGGCATGTAGGTTTTATGATTGCATTTCAGTTTATTGAATTTATTTTGAGTGTGGATTTTCTGTCTTTACATTCAGTTTTACTTCAATTTCAATATTTGGAGCATAAATCTTATCATTCACCTTAGTGGTGTTGTAAGAACCACCCATTCTACTAACAAGTTGAGAGGAACATTCAAAGGAGGAGCCTCAAGATAGCACATGAATAATATAATGAAGAGATGGCAAGTAAAAAATATGCAAAAGTTGTTACCTTCGAATTTCACATCAGAGATTCGAGAGGAGTGGCACCAACGAAAAGAATTCCCCACATGTTCTACAAAATTTTCACTGTTTGGAAAATGAAGACCCTGATGTATTTTTATTTCAATTTGAAGTACTTTGTAAAGGATATGGTTATTGTGCTAATGATCAAAAGTTGAATATGTTTTCCCTTACTCTAAAAGTAACAACCCTCCGATGGTTCATGAGCCTCGATGGGAATTGTATACAAACTTGGGAAGACATGAAACATGTGTTCTTGAAAAGATACCAAGATTATTGCAGGGTCAATGAATACATCTTTGAAATGACACAAGGAGAAGAAGAGAGTATGGAGGAATACATATAATGCTTTCAATATAACCTCCAAATATCCAAATAGAGGAAATTGGGGAAGGATACTTTAAAAACACTTCTACTCAAGGGAATCCAAGCTGAATATTTAGAGGTATTAAATCTGATGGGAACAGGTAATGTATTTTTGTTAGTATATGATGATATTTGTGAGTTATGTAGAAGGTATTCAAGAGGAAACTTTAAGACTGGTAATAATTCTAAGGAAATTTTATCTTTATTTTTGAAATCTGCTGCGAAAACAAGAGTTTTACGAGTTGAAATCGGCAATTTATTTGAAATTTCTAAAGTTGATTCACAATCGGGTGTTTTACAAGATAAGAAAAAGGAGGAGGAAATAAGAGAAGCAAGGGATTTTCCTTTGGATAGTCTTGAAAGTTGTGGTATATGTGACTTGAATCATTCCATAGATCATTGTCCCTCCTTACCAAAGATGAAAGAAACATATCATAGAGATCTGGGAGTTGTAGCCAACTCATTGCAATAGTCATGTCAACCATGGCCTACATCTATGGTTCAAAATTCTATCCCTCCATTTCCTTACTCTCATACTCAATCATTGAATACTCTTCCACCATGGCAGTTGTTGCAGCCTCAATTTAACTCTTACCTACCTTATCCACAATGTTGGAATGGCCTATCTTATGATCACATGGCCACTCTCCCTCATGCTACAACACAACTTGGTCCTTCAATATCAACCTCACAATTTAATCATCTACATCAGCCACATCTATTTTCTCATCAAACTCATTGGTATCCAACACAATTTCCTATCCAATCCACCCTCCACCCTAACCATAATAAAGCAGTATAGTATGCTTACAGTGCTGAACTGCAAAATGTTCCTACATTTCCGTCTTGTTCTATCTCACCTACACCACTGCAAAAAGGCTGTGCATTGTTGCAACAAATCCATACAAGGCCTGAACATGTTTTAGATCCAATATTTGTAGATGGAGTTTCTTCTAGTCCTCATAAGCAAGCAGACAAGATCAACAATACACACATAATATTTGATGGAGAACATCCATTGGAGCCAAAAGCATCATTCACATCATTAGATCCGAAACTCTTATGCATTAAGGAAGATCAGTTAACTAAGGAGCTTCACAGTGTCACATCCATGAGCAATCAAGGGAACAAAGAATATATTGAAGCTTGGTTTCAATCCATCATCGGTCTGTAGCATCATTCCATACTTCACCAATTCTTGGCACCATCATTTCAAGGGAAGTTGATCTTTCATATCCTAGCATTCATAAAGTTATATTTTTCTGTTGGGAGTATGAGCATACTTGAGTCACTTCTTCGAAAGTGGCTCCATTGGAAATATGCATACACTTGAATTTTTTTCATATTTCCAAGTAGAATAGGGTAGGATAGAATATCAGAATAAAACCATGCTTTTGTTTGTTTTTTTATTTTTAAATAAGTATGCTCTCTTCCTACACCTTGTTGCGATCTGGAAGATCAAAAAGTAGAAAGATAAGGAATGGGTATGAGATGTTTTCATGAATGCTTTGGAATTGTTGACTATTTGAACAAAATGCCTAAGTTATTTTTTTTCATCAATTTCCCAATTTCAATTTGTCTCTATTTGTTACAAATAAAGATAAAAATATCATGAAAACAAGATTACAGTAATTAGGGAAGGTGAATAAAGGATCCACAGGAGAATGAGTCGATGATTATGGAACCCTTTAAAATTGAAATTTGGCATGAATTTGTCAGCTGCAACACCCAGCTGTGACAAGGAGATGCAACACCCAGCTGTGACTGATTACTCTCAGCTGTGATTACTCTCAGTTGCGACAGTGAGCTGCAACACTGGCTGTGACAGTGAGCTACAACACCCAGCTGTGACTGTGCTACAGGTAAAAATTGATAAGTTTGAGATATGTGTGTGTTGCACATCGTGATATGTATTTAGTTTTTATTTTTCATAAAAATGCACATGCTTTATTTCAACATTATGTCATTTTTTAAGAGTTGCAGCTACGGCTGCAACAGACTATGTAAGTCAATATAGGGGCTCAATGCTTGAAATTTTTTGGTATGGATGTGTTTTATATTTAAATTTACATCATTAAAAATATTCACACCTATTCCGATCACTTTTTGGGAGTCAAATTGAATTTATTGGATTTTTGGTGACATTTTTGGCTTGAAATGTTTACTAGAACACAGTCGAGACAGTGCATTTTTGGGAGACCAAATGGAATTATATTTAAAACCTGTTTACATTTCAAGTATCCCTTTGAATATAGTTTCCAAAACAATTTGAATTTTTACTATTGGGTGTCAAACAAAAATTTTATGGCCAAAATACTAACAGGGTGTCAAGCTGGCAGCTTAGGAACAAAGCTGGGACAATCAATTTTGGGATGCCTTATTGGATATATCTTGTGAAAATATTTCATTGGTATATTTTCCTATGAATCTAGTTTACAATTCAATTTGAATCACTCCATTATGATATCGTATGCAAATTTTATGACCAAAATATCGACTTCCTATCACAAATCTGCATTCCTAAAAATCTATTTTCTAGATTGTTCATTGGATTATTTGACCCATCAGTTCTTGTTGGATTGAAAACATGTTTCTAATTAATATACCTACATCAATATACTTTCATCTCCAATTGGAATCACATCAATCCGTTATCAAACGAAAATGTTAATCCTAAAACCGTGACTGTTGGTCTAGTCCAGGATTCGAAAAAACACCTTGTCATGCAGGTTGTTACTGAGTGATTTGAGACATCATTACATATAATTTTAAAAACATGTTTCTAATGGAAATATACCTATGAATTTACTTTCATTTGGATTTCGAATGACTCAAATTGGACAAGGAACGAAGAAGCTATGATCAGAATACTGTTGGTGAGTCTAGATGGATATTGCTCTCGTGCAGGTATAAAATGGATTTTGCTTTGTTTATTATTAATTTTTTTTTTGGATTCATTTATAAGTAATTTCTTGTTGTTTTTTTCATAAGTTTTGGGTGAAGAGAGACCACTCATCTCTTTTCTTCCATCATCTCATGTTTTATTGCAGGTAAGTGCTAGGTTTTTGTAGGTCCTTGGAAGAAGAAGGTCAATGCATGCACGAGTGACTCTTGAAGTATTTTTATCGATTTGAAAATGGATTGAGCACATAAAAAAAATGGATAGATTGATGTTCAAACCATACCAATTTTCAATAAGTCAAGTCCCATTTCTACATGCCAAGAATCATTTTTAGACACCTGTCATACCAATTGTTGCCAAAAAAAACCCTTCAAGAATCCAATTGCCCTATGGTAGATTCATTCACCCTCCTCATTTCAAAACCCTAAAAATCCATTTATGTTGAAGTCCCATTTTCCACTACTTATGCAGTCACCATAACCATTTTATGTCCCATCACTACTACATCATGACTTCACACATACTTTCCACTTCTGAGTTTCATGTTGGTTCTATTTTTCACTATGATTCTTCGCAATCATTTATTTTTTACTCGTATTGGATGATGTAGAATTCATTAAGGTCCACCTTCCAATGGTCTTGTCCCATCAAATCTAACACATCACCTAGGATCACGATTACAGTTTTATAGTGCCCTGGTATCTGCATGAATCAATGGCAGATTTCGTTATTGTTCATCATGGGGATTCATTAATGCCTCTTGATTGACAAATATTTTAGGTGACTCAACTCCAGCACATCCATTCGTACCTATCAAGATGCACTAAGGTAATTTAGAGCTCACTGTCATCAAAGGTGAGTTTCTTCACATTCGTTAACAGCATACATTAATGGCTAGTAATCCAATGATTTCTTTCCATGCTCGACTTCAGCACATTCATTCGGATGGTAAGAATTGTACCCCAGTTTTGTAGCAGCTGAATATTATGTGATCTAATGGTTTCAACAATGACTTGCAGCTTCATTTGTTCAGTAGTTTTGTAATTCCTTTCCATTTTCATTTTAGCAGTTGATTTTTAGAATAAGAGAATGGGCTTTCTGCTTCTATGGTAGAATTTATCCTCATCAATTGTCTCAACAGTTAGTCTTACATGCAACCAGCACAACATCATGGATCAAATTCAGTATCATCTAGTTTTATCCCTCATATACATATGTCTCAGCATAAGATCGACCTACATAGCTCTAGCATACACCAGTCCATTCATGTCAACCAAGGATTCCATGGAGGTAATACTTGAGGTAAAATAGCATGAGTTTTTTATTTATTAAATATTTAGGGAAATGTCATGAAGAACCACTAAGCATTAGCCATTTCCATTTTATATATAGCATTTTATGTCCATCCATTCCCATCATTTCCCACTCAATTCTAACACTTCATCATTCATGCACATCCACTTCAAATTCCAACCCAACATCTCATCAACCCAACTGACCAAGCATGAAAAAAGGATACCTTATTGTTGTCACACAAGAACCAACAATAGGAAGTCTTGCTACTGCCACACAAAAACCAGTAGTAAAAAAATAAAAAAAATAATCCTTGATGTTGCCACACAAGAACCAGCAGTAAGAAACGGTGCTTTGTTGCGATATAAAAATAGTGAGGAGAAATAAAGCAGCTGATACACTTATTGAAATAAAAGGATAGGCTGGACACAAGAACCTACAGTAGAAGAAACTATTGTAGAATTCATTCCTTCATAAGAGTATGCTCCCATACAATAGGGAAAGAAATGCACTTTGAGTTATGAATTGCTTGGTGATTTATTGATGCACATATTAGTTCACTTCCACACAACTATTGAGAAGTTAGATTTGGCATCTTGATACTATGGGTTGATATATAGTCAGATTTGATTTACATATGCTCTCATAGAACTTAAATGATTGGGTTTTGTTAATTGGAATTTAGACATACATTCTCATTGCCCAAATAAAGATGATCCTTGCTCATTAAAAATCATGGTCATTTTTTATCCATTAGTATCAGTTCTGATTTTTACTTATGTAGCTATCTTCAGCAAGTATGCAACTCTCTTGGAATTTGAAAAAAAACCATTAATTATCTTCTCATTCATATTGCATATGGGGTTTCTTGCGCCAAAAGGTTCCAGAAGTTGTCATAAGAAAAATTGTAGCCAAGAGTATTAGATACATGAAATTATGGTGTACATATTCAACATAGAATGGATAGCATGGGTTCCAAAATCTCTACTGTATATTCAAGATGCTACTACAGTCTTAGAAGGAAGTCTATGGCAGTGTTTGAATTTTTTTTGGCATTATTTGAAGTGTTACAAAGCACTCCATGATAAGGGCATAACCAAATAAAATTCTAGCGTCCTTCATTGAACCATGAGAATGGATGAAATTTACTATGGTTTATTGCAATAGAATTTTCCATATCTCTTAAGAGTTATGAATTTGATGTGAAAATGGTTCTAAAAGTCTTTTATTTCCCATGAATGATAATTCCTGTAGTAGAGTTTGGCCTATGAAGATCACTGATATCATTTTTGGCACTTGCGACATATGGAGGGTCTACAAATTCTGTGATTGTCAGATGATATTTGAGCAGCTTGGGTCATCATAAAAGGAAATTTGTAAATGTGATCTCTTGCTGGTATGAAGATTTCCTGTGCATTGTCATTTTATTTTATTTTTGCAATACATTATGAGCATTTAACTACAACCATGTGGAATCAAAATCGAGCTCACACAGTCAATTTCAAATAGCATACAATGATTTTCAGGCATCCTACAGTCATTTCTGTAAGTCAAGTATGTGTTTCCAGCTAGCACATATATAATAAAAAAAAAGATTGGATGTTGGAAGTGGTAGTGTAGATACAAGAAAACAAAGTTCCCAAAGTTCACTTGATTTCATGAATGGAAGGTAAGTTTAATGAAAAATGGAATTTAAGAAAAGTTTGCAAATGGATGAATAATTCTCTCACACCAAGTACAACAAATTATGAATACAGAAGTGGGAAGTAGTAGAAATCTTGTGTCATGGAAAAGTGCAACAAAGAAGTGAAGTTTTGAGACATCTTGTACCAGGGGAAGAACGTACTATCTCTTCCTTTACTTGAGGATAGGTAAAATACTCAATTTGGGGGAGATGGTTGTTTAAAACTAAGATAACAACTCTTCTTTTGCATGAGGACATGCAACATATTTAGTTTGGGGGAGTGGTTTTTGACATTCTTTGTGCATACTGATTTTTGCTCATTTACAGCTTGTAAAAGGGCAGAAATTGAAGTGGTCATATCTCCCAAAAGGTGATCTGGGTATTCGTGAAATTTGGTGAGTAGATGCACCAAGGTAATGTGAAAAATATCTCAAAGTTTCAGCCCAAACCAGTTTGTATTTTGTGAAATATTGGTTCAAGAAGTTTAGCTGCAACACACTTTTTCATGTTCATCCACATAAAATGCTGAATTTGAATTGAGCATATCTCACAAAAAATACATTGGATCCTCATGAAATTTGGACAAGAAATGCATAACATTATGAGGAACAAACATAGCAAGCTTCAGCTCAATCCAGTGCACGATTTTTGAGAAAATGACCATCATCACCTACAGCCAATTTGCATTTTTATCAAAATCCATAATGTGGGTTTGTCTAATTTTTTTTGTGGATATGCATTATAATGGTATGTACTTGATTGCAAAATTTCATCCCAACCCAGTTTGTATTGTGTAAAATATTGGTTCAGGAAGTTCAGCTGCAACACATTTTTATTCATGTTCATCTACAAAAGTGCAGAAATTGAAATGGGCATGTCTTTCAATTGATAAGTTGGATTATGATGATTTTTGTACAGGAAGTGTACAATACCAAGATGCACAAGTTTGACAATTTTCATCTCAATCCAATATACGGTTTTTGAGAAAATGACCATAAACACCTACAGCCAATTGGCATTTTTCTCGAAATCCGTGATGTGGGTTTGTCTAATTTTTGGTGTCGAGTTGGATTAAAATGGTAGCTACTTGCTTGAAAAATTTCAACATAGATCAGTTTATCATTTGGGAGAAAATGACTTTAAATGTTTTCCGTTCAAAAGGCTGCAACACCGTAAAATATTGTCATTTTCCCATTCCATTCAACTGTGACTATTTTCCATTCCATTCAGCTATTTAGCTACGACACTGTTTTCCCGTTTAGTTCAGCTGTGACTCCATTCCCTATTTCATTCAGCTGTAACTCCGTTTTTTGTTCCATTCAGCTGCAACTTCATTTTCCCGTTCTGTTCAGCTGCAACTCCATTTCCCGTTCCATTCATCTGCGACTCCGCTGTCCCGTTCCATTTAGTTGTAATTCTATTTTCTGTTTCATTCAGTTGCAACTCTATTTTCCCATTTCGTTTAGCTGCGAATCCACCAAATTCACTGCTAAATTTAGGGTTATTTGGGCTGCAACTCCACCAAAATATTCGCTAAAACCTTTTCCAAATTCTCTGCTAAAATAAGCTGTGACTCCACCAAAATTCTACTAAAGAGCTACAACTCCACCAAATTTTCTACTAAATCCTCCGCTAAGTGACTCAGCCAATTTCTGTTAAACTCTCCATTTCTTCGGGATGTAGTTGTGAGAATGGTAAAATGAAGGAGCAAGTGAATGAGTTCTTCTAGTTGGATGCTACACAAGTATTGGGTTGCATGAGGACATGCAACAAGTTCAGTTTCAGGGAGATGTTGGGCCCTGGAATTGTCCATTTTTCCATCACTTATCGACATATCTTTCATCCATTTTCTTACCATTATTGTCCATTTATCATTCCATTTTCCATCCATTTATTGTAACTGTGCGTAAAACAACATGCTACTTCCATTGATGTTTTAAGTGATTAATAATGATTATTTTCCTTTATCTTTGATGAATTAAAGACTATTATGCATAATTTTACTAATGATGGTTTGTGGAGTGATTTGTCACGTACAGGATGCTCATAGCCAGCTGTTACAGCCTTAACTGAAAATGCATGTCACATAAGAACACCTTGATTTGCAGGCAGATGGAAATGAATCTAAAAAATCCGAGACATAGGTTTTGTGTGTAACATCCTCATTTACCTGAATCTTGAGGAAATCACCAAACAAAGTCATGGTTTGCGATATGTAGGTGGTTCTTTGAGAGGGTATTTTCAAGATTTGTTATTGCGGTCGGTTCCAAAGTTGCCAACAATTATGGTTGTGTTTCAGCTGTGACAGATCACAAGTTGGAGGTTCAGTTCCTCATTTTCATGAGATAATTTTATGTATAAATATGTAATCAATTTCATTGAGAAAGGAGATTCAATAATAGGAGAGAAAATAATGTTATGATGTAGGATTTGATCCAGATCTATTGTAATCATTCATTCTGATAATGCATGCTGGCAGTTTCTTAATTATGGAGTTGTAGACTTTCATTGTGGAAATCCAGCTCTGCTCAGTGGAGGAAGGGCCCTCTTCCTTGAGCAGATGCTGGTAGTGTTGATTGTAGGTGTTTTATTTTGTAGATCTGTTATTTATTAATTCATGCTTTCATTTAGTAGATTTATCATAGTTGTTTTATTATTCAGTTCATGTTTTCATTCATTAGATTTATCATAGTTGTTCTCATGTTAATTCATTTTGATAGATTGTTGGCCAACTTAGCAATTCTTCCAGGCTTATGTATTTAGATCTTGTTTTATAAGAATTGATTCTGTTGAAGAGTGGTCAGATTTACAGTTTGGATTTATGAATAGGTTCGAGGTTTGATTTACTTTCAAGAAGGTGTGATCTACTTTACAAAGAGTTTCGATTGCATACCAATAGATAATAGTTTCAGGTAGAAATTGTCCTTGCATAGATCTTGCACAATAGCTTTGAAATAAAAGACTTCCTCGGGTTGATAATTTATGTTTAGCACTCTGCATGTTAAGTTTTAATTAACTGGCATATAGTGGGCCCAACAATGTTATGAATCAAGAAAGCTGAAGGAGCATGAGAAGAACTATGCCACTCATGATTTAGAGCTTGCAGCCATTATACATGCTCTCAAGATGTGGAGGCATTACTTGATGGGTAGAAGATTTGAGCTTAGGACAAACCACTATGGTCTAAAGTATTTGTTTGATCAGCGTACTCTGAATGCTAGGAAAGTGAGATGGATGAAATTTTTATGTGAATTTGATTTCGAAATCAAGCACATAAAAGAAAAAAAAAACAAGGTAGCTAATGCACTCAGCACGAAGGTACATGTGGCATCTGTTAGTATTTGCCAATCAGATTTGAAGTAGCAAATTGTTAATCATGTTGCCAGAGATGAATTGTATGAGCAGGTAGAAGACAAATTGCAACAAAAAATTCTTGAGAATAAGTATGAAGGATATAAATTGGAAGAAGATGGACTTCTTACTTATAAAGGCAGAATTTATATTCTAAATGTAGCAGATTTGAGGAGAGTTGTTATGGATGAAATCCATCAAGCTCCATATTCTGGTCACCCAAGATGTTAGAAGACAATTGCTACTACTAGAAAGCAGTACTTTTGGCCAAGAATGAAAAAGGACATGGCTGAATACATTTTAAGGTGCATGAAGTGTCAACAGGTAAAGGTTGAACATCAACATCTAGCAGGCTTGTTGCATCCTTTTCCAATTCCGGAATGGAAATGGGAAGTTATTTCCATGGATTTTATTACAGGACTGTTGATGACTTGGAGACAACATGATTCCATCATAATTGTGGTGTAAAAGTTGACAAAAGCAACACATTTTATACCAGTGAATTCTACGCACAAAACTGATGACATTGCAAAGATCTTCATGAAGGATATTTTTAAATTGCATGGGTTGCCGAAGGCAATAGTTTCTGACAGAGATGTCATGTTCACTTCCAATTTTTTGAAGATGTTGTTTGCAGATTTGGGTACAAGGATAAACTTCACCACTACATACCATCCTTAGACAGATGGGCAGACAAAAAGAGTTAACTAGGTGCTTGAAGATATGCTTCGCATGTATGTGATGGACAAACCAACCAAGTGGAAAGATTAGTTACACTTGGTAGAGTTTTCTTACAACAATGGATAGCAGACATCCTTGGGGATGAGTCCATACGAAGCTTTGTAAGGAAGAAGGTGTAGGACACCAGTGACTTGGGATAACCCAGTGAACAGGGTTGTGCTTGGACCAGAATTGCTAAAGAAAATGGAGCAAGAGGTTGTAAAGATTAGGCAGAATCTGAAAGCAGCACAGGATAGACAGAAAAGCTATGCAGATAAACATAGGATGAATAGAGGGTTCAGTGTTGGGGATCATGTTTACCTCAGACTGAAAGCAAAGACAAGTTCCTTGAAGCTTGGAAGTTGTTCCAAGCTGTTAATTAGATATTGTGGGTCATTTGAAGTGCTTGAAAGAATAGGGCCTATTGCATATAGACTTGCATTTCTTGCTAGTACTAGAGCTCATAATGTTTTTCATGTTTCTTTGCTTAAGAAATATGTACATGATCCTAACCATGTGATAAATTGGGATGTGATTTAGGTGGAACCCGAGGGAGAGTTCCAAATCAAGCCACTGCGCATCCTCGACAGGAAGGTCACAATGCTCCAGAACCGATCCATAGGGAATGTAAAGGTGTAATGGGAGCACTATAGACCTGAAGAGGCTACGTGGGAGCTACATGATGCCATGTGATTGGCACAACCATTTTTGTTCAATCCTATGGAACACTAAGGTAGTACCAGTGTAGCATTTTGTTCAAATTTTGTAAAGCACTAAGGACAGTGCTATTGAAGGGGGAGGGGAATGTAACACCCCGGTTTTGACCCCCTTTGCATTAAATATACATGATACATATGTCGTAAATAATCATGGTAAGGAGCTAAGGGAAAAGGCCCCACCATCGATTTGGTTATGTTATGTTTTGTATTGGAATGGTCACCAATGGTATATCAGGACATACGGCATATATTAAATCATGACATCATGTAAATGTGCATTTTAATTAAATAACCCAACTAGCTATGTTCACTACAACTAAATTGAGAAGGGGCATGATTCCAAAGGATAAGGAGGGGGAATGCTGAACATTGAGCCATGGGGGAAAATCCATGTGTCACCACTATCTTCATTCACCTTCCCTTGTCGCATCCAACCACCATCCTTAACTATTTTGTTGTTGGTTGGAGAATCTATTCACCGATGGAAAGACCACTAAGCCACATTGCCATTCTCCCCATGCCTGCTCTCTCTCCACGATGCACCTTTTGGATTGCGGATGGCCTGCCCACTATCCCGATCAAGAGCTAATCATTTTTCCTAGGATTAGTGGATTTAAAAGGAGCCATGATTCATTGTTTGAGGGTTCAGTTCTCCTCTTCCTCACAAACTGCTACCTTGCAGCCGGTTCTTCCTTTCTCACAGGATTGTTATTCTGTGGTTGGGTTCATCCTCATGTTCATGCAGCGAGTTTGTGTCTTTTTCCACCATTGTCAGACTGCATAATGTTCTGTTAATCCATGGTGGAATCATGGTCAGGATTTCATTCACAGTTCTATGCTTTGGCTATGTATTTTTCCATCATGCATAGTTTGTGAGTTTGTTCTTTTTCCCCATTTTATACCTATGCAAGTTCTCCAGCGATTACATTGAGGATCGGGTGTTGTGGGTTCATGATTGTTTATGGGATGCTGTTTTCCCATGATTGCTTGGCTGTGTTTTCCCTTTCTATGGTGGTATCAGTTGAATATTGTTGTGAGTACCTACGTTCTGGTCGACTGTGTTTCTCCCGTGTAAAATCTAGAATAGTTGTTTGGCTGCTTGCATGCAATGGTTTTGTCCTCGAACTGCATTGGAGTGGTGAATGAGGGCCTGAGGTTCCTGATAGACCTGGTGGTTGAGAACCATAGAGATAGAACTACTGAGTTGGATTTCTTCTCCACAACCCCTGAATAGCACTGGAAGGGAGATCAAGGTCTGAGGGACTGTGTTCCAGAGAAGGGACTGATTTCCTTGTGTTGGGTGTATGTGGGTGTTCTAGAAGCCAGGTTGGCTCTAGTGTTGGTGTTCGTAGCTCTTCAATGAGCTCACCAGCTTAGTATTTAGTCTTTCCTAGCTCTTGGATGGCCTGATAAACCTAACTTGGTTGGGTTGCTTGATCTGCTATTTGCCTGATAGACCCAACTGTGTTGGCTTGGTTGAACTATGTACCCTTGTGGTGTTGTTATCCTTGGCTATGTGTAAGATTGTTAGTTCCTTATTCCTTGGGGAATCATGCCTAGCTCGGGGGTGGCAACATTGTTGAGAGATTAAGGATCACATGGCCTATGGTTGGGTGGAAGGTTGGAGCGACGTAGTTGGCTGCGGGACAAGTTTTATTAACATAAGTATTCTTACCTGACTTATGTTTGCAATCATATTTACCATTGATGAATGATGATATACATGTCAAATGTTGAATTGTATATGAATGCATGTTGTTTTATTTTACTATGTATATGAATGATTAATGCTTTGTAATATGTATGTATGTCATTGTTCAAGGGGTTAGATTCCCAAATATTTGTTGCATCGCAACGTCCTCTTCGCCAGTCGGAGGGTCAGGGACATTACAATAAGTATATGGGAAGCAGTTTAAAAATAGCACCCATGAAATGATACAACGTGATAAATTTTTTTCTAATGAGCCTTGGATTTACCAAGGGTAAATTCGATTCCAACCTATACTTCAAAGTTGCATATGGAAAACTAGTGATAGTATTTTTTTATGTATATGAATTATCTTGATAGGTGACAAGAATATCATTACATAATTAAAGAAGAATCATGACGCAGAGTTTGAGATTAAAGACCTGTGTATGATGGACTATTTTTGAGGTATTGAGGCATGGAAGAATGGAGATAATAATTTACATAGACAAGCAAAATATGTGGTAGATATCCTAAAGATATTTGGGATGATGAGGCCATGGGCACACTGATGGAATCGAACCTGAATTTGTTGTATGATACTAATTAAAACAATGGTTCATGACACAATTTAAAGGAATATGATTGTTTTGTTGATGTATTCGACGAGGATGAGGTTTTATATATCATGCTTTATGGTGAAAAATTTGAGTTATTACATGGTAGATACTATATGTATTGACATGATTGTGGAAAATAATGTGTTGAGGTAACATAAGGGTATGATTGAGTATGGCCTTAGACATGCGATAGATCTTATTATTTTCCTCTAGGGCTATGTTGAATCAGATTGGGATTGTAGTACTATGGATATGAAGAGCACTTAAGGGTTCTGCTTTATCTTCGGTTATGGAATGATTTTCTAGTTCGGAAGGAAGAAAATGAGTATAGCATTAAGCAAAATTGAGGAAAAGTAAATTGCATCTTGATCATATAGCTATGAATTAGAAACCTACTCGCAAGATTGTTTGATGTCGATTTAGATATGACTTATGTATTATGTGATAACTAGAGTTGTGTGAAGAACCATGTGTGCATGAAAATTCAAAGCACATTGAGATTAAATATCACTATATCAAGTATATGGTGTAGAGAGGAGTAGTGAAGATCTAGTATATTGCGATAACCAAGCAGATAGATGTTGTATTGGCCAAGCCTTTGCTAAGAGTGAAGTTTAAGTACTTAAGGGAGAAGCTTACAGTTGTCCATATTGATGTCCATCGCAAGAGGGAGTGATGTGTCCCTCTAGTATTCACATGCAACATTAAAAATGGATGGATCTATGGAAGATGTGTGTTCTTCACATCTAGCATGAAAAAGGGTTGTAATAGTGGAATATATATGATATTTACATCCAGAATGAAAGAGGAGTACCTATAGATATGTACACCTAGTATGAAAAATGATTGGTCATTATATGGGAACCCCTAGTATGAAAAAGGATTGGTTAATGTATGGCTACACCCAACATGAAAAAGGGTTGGTTGTTGTACTTATATATATAGAGGTACACCTAATATGAAAAATAACTAGTCACTGTATGGGTACACAAAATATGAAAAGGATTAGTCATTATGCAGGTACACCTAGTATGAAAAAGGACTAGTCATTGTACAGGTACATGCAACATGAAAAATGGTTGGCTGTTGTGCTTATATGTGGAGCTACACCCATCGTGAAGAAGGGTTTCTCACTCTAGAGGAACACTTAGCATGAAAAAGGGTTGTTCAATGTAGAGGTACGATTATCATCAAAAAAATTCAATCATTGTACGAGTACACCCAACATAAAAAGTGGTTGGTTGTTGTATGGATGTACATTCAGCATGAAAAGGGATGGCACTGCATGGGCATACACGCATCTGTGCAGAGATAGGTTTCATAACTGAAATTTTATCCACATGATATGACAATGTAGAAGATAGTTAGTTAGTGACGATATGTATATTCCTAAGCTACACTCAAGACTGTCATGTTTCCCTGATGTGCAAAGACACTGGTTGTGGTCCTGGGATCTTCTCCACATGATGTGGCATGGTATAAGGTAGTCACTTGATGAAATAATTTATTCTCTTAGGATACACTCATGATATGATGTTATTGTGATGTGATAGTGGGTAGTCACAATGTGACATAGTGATCCAATGAGCAGTTGGTATGTTGTCAAAATTTGACAAGTTATAACACTTTGACTACTTCGACTACTCCGATTGCTTCGAAAGGTTCAACTTTGACAAGTTTCATGCTCAACATACAACCTTTACAAGTTTCAAGCTCAACATACAACATATTGATATGCCTTAATGGAACCGACGACTATTGAACATCGATAGATTGACTCTCTGTCTTCGAGTCCTCTGCAACGGTTGAAGTTTTGAACCTTTATAACTTTTCTTGTAACTAAATGTAATGGGTAGTCACCCAAGTGTCTTATAATTCTATATAAACATATACATTATTGTAACAATCATTAATCCTTCGTAGAGAATAAGTAATATAGAAATTGGTTTGAATTATTGCATATTCTGTGCGCATACTTTCTGTCGATATAGGGTATTTCTTGCTTTATTTATTCCTTTTATGTGATTCTTACATAACAGTTCTAGGCTCATTAAATCGACCATTTTCCCTAGTCTACACCTGGGAACAACCTGGATCATTGGTATTAGAGCATGATCTTATTCAGATCTTAATTTGCATAAGCACTTCCATCGAAGTTAGTTAACTTATTCCTATTCAAAAATGCTCACAAACTCAACAACAAAATAAGACACTTCCTTCGACTTCGGAAAAGATGGTCGAAGAAATAGACAATATATATGCAACTGAAGAGACATAGAAACTCATAGAAAAATCAATGGCTTACTAAGGGACTGAAATTTTTTCCAAGTTCAATGAGATTCTCATGCAATTAGCTTCGAACTCCAAGGAATCCTTGACATGACCTCACTTTAACAAAATCAGCCCCTTCAAAGTGAAAATGAATCTAGACATATTGAATCTTGAAGGAAATATTGACGTGGAATCTATCAACAATTGGGTACAAAAACTACAATCTTACTACTCCATGAATCAACTCTCCAAAGCGGAAAAGATCACTATTGCATCCTTGAAGATGTCAACGTTCGTACACTGTTGGTGGGAGAATTTATCGACAAAAATGGAAAAGGAAGGTGACTCCATAGAAACATGGGTACAATTTGTCAAATATATATGAAAGGAGTTCTACTCACCCAAGTATATTGAACAGTAGTATAAGAAATTGCAGTAGCTAAGGAAATGGAAACACCATTCCATGCAAAGTTACACCGATGAGTTATATCATCTCATGGCTAGACCTGGCATCCAAGAAGAAGAAAAATTGCTTGTCCTAAAGTACATTGATGGATTATCCCGATAAATTCAGCAAGAGATGGAGTTTCTGACTGTTAGTGCACTTGCTGATGCATTTCATTACACTATGAAGCTTGAAGCTAAACAAAAAGGAAACACATGTTTCATGAACAAGCAAATAGGTTGAACATCTAAAAAGAAGTCATTGGTTGACTCTGAATAGTCAAAGAACCCTTCTTAGCCAACACTTCCAAATATTAATTATCATAAGAATAACTTTTAGAAAGACAAGAAGGATCGCAACAAGAAATATCTTACCAGGATATGGCGTGATCATCACAATTCAACATGGTATGATATATTAGAATGAAAATCTCCGAAGACATTTTTGGAGAAATTGTCAAGCTCTAACATGTATGGAAAAACCCTCATAGAATCTGATCCATACCCATCAACCCTCTTGGATTCAACCTCGACCACTCCTAGAGCCTCAACTCTTGTCGATAAGGAGGAAAAAAAGCGTCTTCTCCATACATGATACAGGTTAAGAAAAATCCATTACATCTAATTGTGGATAACAGTAGCCATAAGAACTTTGTTTCTAAAGACCTTGTGAAGAAAATTGGTCTTTCCACCATTCCACATCCTCATCCTTACAATATTGGTTGGATGAATGATGGATATGAGCTAAGGATCACACACGAATGAAGAATCACCTACTTCATTAAGACTTTTGAATATTAAGTACTCTCTGACATGGCATCGCTTTCTATATTCGATGCCTTATTTGTGAAACCTTAATTGTGGGATATACATGGTACATATCAGTCACAACCTCAGAAGGTGATTATCAAAATTCAAAATCAATGGTATGACATACTAGAGTGAAAACCCACATTAATGGTTTCTATGATAACTTCCAAACAAACAAATAAGCTTATCAACCATTCCCATAATTTTTCATTAATTATGATAAATCCTTAGTATTCTAGAAATACCACAAGAACAAGTCTACTCACCAACCAGCATAGCTCTCAACAACAACAATAGATCAACTGCATTCTTGAGGAATATCAAAATGTATTTCAATAGTCTAATGGAATAGCTTTGCATTGTCAAGTAAATCCGTGCATTGAACTTGTTACTAGCTCTTCATTACCTAATACATCTATTTATAGAAGATCCATTCTCGAGAACAAAGAGAATTGCAGAAAATTTATGTATTTGATCGATAAGGGTCACATTCTCCCCAACTCCTCTCCTTATGGAATTCTAGTCATCCTAGTTAGAAATATAGAAGGGACTTGGTGCATGTGCATTGACTATCGAGATATCAACAAGATTTCAGTAAGGAACATATACCCTCTTCCACGGATAAATGAACTCATCGATGATATGAAAGTTGCTAAGTTCATTACGAAACTTGACCTTAAGTAGGGATATCATACATTTATGATCGAGTCCACCAATCTATGGAAAATGACTTTCAAGACCGAGGAATGATTGTTTGAATGCTTAGTCATGCCTTTAGACTTAACTAATGCACCTGCAACATTCATAAGATATATGGATGAACATCTATAACCTTTCATCAGCAAGTGTGTCATTTTCTATCTCGATGATATCCTTCAATATCGAATTAGGGACCACATAAATTATATATTTGTAGTATATGATTCCTTTCAATACATTCCACCTATCATCTTGGTTAGTCCCATCAAAAAGTTCACAAGAAAATTTATCCTTGGCATACTCTACCTCTAATATGGATTTCCAATTTTCTTCTACATACATTAGAGAAATAGAAGGTCTTCTAGATAAGGAATCAACTACCACATTATTTTTTCCCTTCACATATTCAATATCAAAGTCAAATACTTAAATATTACTCACCCACTTTTTCTTCCTTTCATTTAGATCCTTTTGATGAGGAAGTACCTCAAGTCGTTATGGTCAGTTTTGACCACAAATTTGTTTCCCACCAAGTATTGTCTGAACTTGACCAAAGAATGCATGATAGCTAGCATTTATTTTTCCTAAATAGGGGAATATTCTCATGTGATTGTAGCTTCCTACTCTCAAAATCTATTGGGTCTTTTCCTTGTTTTAGGACTGCTCCAATCCGTTTCCCTTATGCATCACATTTCAAGACAAATGTTTTAGAAAAATCAGCCAAAGATAGAATAGGAAAACTGCTCATTACCTCCCTCATTATTTGGAAATATTTTTCATCCCATCATATTTATTTTTCAAACCAGTGAGAGGTGAAGTGAGTTGAGAGAACCCATTCACAAATTTTCTATAGTAGGTGAAAATTCCAATGAATCCTCTTAATTCAGTGATACTTTTGGGACAAGGCCACTCTAAAATGGCTCTTATTTTCTCTATATCCACCTTCAAACCATATTTACCAATGATGTGTCCAATATATAAGATATATTTCAAACCAAACTCACATTCTTATAGCTTAGGAAACAAACATTGATCATGCATAATTTTCAATCCCTCTTCTAGATGATGCAAATGTTCTTCCCATGTTTTATTGTAAACAAGAATGTCATCGAAGAAAACTCGTACAAAATTAAAAAATTCTTATGTAAGATATTGTTCATGCATGATTGGAATGTGGTAGGTGCATTTGTCAATCCAAATGGCATGGAAACAAACTCAAGCTGACCATAATGGCATCTGAAAGCAGTATTTGGTATGTCTTCTTCTCTCATTGGAATTTTGTGATAACCATATTGAAGGTCAATATTTGAGAAAAACATGGCCCCATGGAGCTCATCCATAATCTCATCAATCATTGGAATGTGGTATCTATTCTTGATTGTCTTCTTGTTTAATGCTCTAAAATCAATGCACATTCTCAAGGTTTCATCTTTCTTCTTAACCATCACAACTGAACAAGCAAATGGGATAGAACTAGGCCTTATGAGACCCAAATTAAAGAGTTCTTTAATGGAATATTCTATAAAATCTATAATCCTTATAGGATGTCTATAAGGATACATTTTGATAGGCTATGCTCCTATATTTAACTCAATTCTATGCTCCAAACCTCTATCTCATGGTCTCCCTAGGGGAGGAATGGAAAAACCTTATCATACTTACTCAATAGTTTCTATATTGTTATAACCATTATCTGATTACAGATCAGAATATTAATCAATTCTACAAATTTATCTTAATTTTCTGATTTACAAAATCTACAACTCAGTGCACTAATAGAGTAGGGAAATTTTGCAGAGGCGGAGTGGGAATATGGGATCAATAAAGAGTGAGTAAATATTTGTAAATTCATTCCCATAAAACATTTATATCTTGTACCATTTATATTTCAGAGTCCGCGCGGCGAAAAATTACTTTCATGCTATTGGGTCACCAAACCGTCAAACTAGGGAATATCAATCCATCTTCCGACCAGAGGATTAGTAAATTTTAATAGGTGATATTCAGTGATAAAATAATTTTATGTACTGCATATAACACTTTGGTACAGCTCATAATATCTTGGGATCAATTTGGGAAAATTAAGCAGTTTTGGCCTAGAGAGACCATGCGCAGTGGAGGGTTCCAAAGGATAGTAAATACACACCAAAAATATGTTATAGAGTTACTTATGGGTACATGTGTATTTCAGTGACCTAAAAGAACTTACGGATCAGTTTTTGGATGAGCAGAACTCTGTTTATGCAAGATATGGAAAAACTAGTTATTTAAGACTAGCTTTCTAGCTAGGGTAAGAAATTAAGTAGATAAATCATTGCAGATTGATTTATGTACTGATATGAAATATAAAAGAGATATATTAAACTAAATTTAACATATATAATCCACTAAATCACTCCCAAAACTTCATATAATCTTTATTGCACTGAAATTCATTAAAACCCCCCCATATGCTGACAAAACAAGCTTTTAACGTGAAATAAGAAAGGTGACATTTAATGAATGAGTTATTTCGAATTGATGCAATAAAATAATAGATTTATAATATTTTGAAACATCATAATACATATTATATACTTACCCATAGAAAGGAGGCTCCAAAATGATGGGCAGGAGGCCCGAATCCTCATTGGAAGAGGGTTGTGAGCATAGGTGAAGCATGGGCTTCACTGGAGCTCGACTTGTAGGTGATGGAGGCTTAAAATTACTTCTCAAATGAGATTCAGTAGCTTACCTTAGTGCTCCATATACCTGCAATAGATATAAAGGAAAATGGAAGAGAAGGGAGGAGGGGTTTGGGGATCATCACCTAATGGTCTGAGTGTGAGAGTATGCTCACATAACATAAAAACAACATCAAAAAATACAAAGTGAATAATGGAGCTGGAATACTTATTTTATAGAATTAATGTTGACTTGTTGAGCAATTTACTTGGCTTGGTGACTTGTGAGAATAGGTCACCCATGAGTGGACATACTTTCCATTCTTTTCTTTTCTTTGTCTTTCCTTATTTTTCCTCTTTTTGTAACTTTCTTTCTTTTCTGAACTTTTGTGCTTCTCATACTTTCATGCTTTTCCTGTTGTATCCTGCTTTCTGGATTTATGTTGCTTTTCCTAAAATATTCCTCTTTTCTCATTTTTGGCAACATTTTTAGCAACATTTTTGGACTATAGTGCTTACTTGACATGGCGAGTTTATTTCCACATAATTTAATTGCATAATTAATAAAAGGATGAAATTAAATTAAATACATGCCTCAAAATAATTATTAGCAATATTTTTCCTAGGAAGAATAATTAATGTTAATTTGGGACCCTAGGAATTTCATCATTGTAGTGAGAACATCTCCTCACTACAGGAGCAAGAATGGCTCCCTTGTGCCCACAGGGCACAAGGGTAGGTTCCTACTCTTAGAAAACAGTAAAAAACTAAAGGGAAAATAGCATAAATAGAGCAGTGAATTAAACTAAGCTAATCTAAATAAGAACAAGCAAATGGCAGCTACTGTAAGCTAGATCTAATTAGAGCTAACAACATAAAATAAAAGAGGAGATGAAGCCCTTGTGAACCCCTCTGTAGAAAAAGGGTTAGGGTTCCGCCTCCTTCAAACCTGCAAACAACCTAAGCTACTACAATGGCAAACCTGCAAACAATGTTAATGAAAAACCTGCAAATGAAAATAACAGTTAGAAAGCGAAACAGGTAAATAAACAACCATGAAAAGAAATTATACCTCACTTAGGTGGAAATGGGCCACCATGCCCTAGCTCATGGGAGCACCTCTCTCTTGGTTGGGAAGCAATGGCTTGATGAGATGGAGATGGAGGAGAGGGAGAGTGGGTGGTTTGAGAGCAAAAGGTCTCAAAGCATCCACGGGCAGCATAACATTAGGCAAGTGAGGAGTGTTTTGAGAGTGACCCTCCACCCTCCTTTTATAGTTTTTCCAGGGGATTTTAGGGTTTTAAGCCGTTGGTGAGGGCTTTAGCCCCTTTTTCCTTAACTTTAAACCCTTTTAGGGTTTTAGCCCCTTTTTGAGGGATTTAGCTCCTAAACGAATATTTTGGGCTCTTTTTGGGTGTTTTTATCCCTTTTCTTCATCCTTGGGCTCTTTTGGAGGTGTCGGGGTCAAATGGAAGGTCTTATGGAGTGAAATGAGTGTTGTGAGATGGTGTCCTTAGGTGGTGTAGGCCATAGAGAGCCATGTGGGGGATTTTTGGGTTAACAGATTGCCCCCTGATGTGTGAGGGTAGGAGCTCAATGTATGGCCGACGTACATGATAGGATTTTCTATTGAGAGGTGGTTCTTCCAGGGCTGGGGCATGGTGGCTTTTGTTTTTGTATTAATTTGGTTCCCATCAATGGGTGAGATACAATAAATGTGTGACATGTATATGGATGAGGCGGGTATTCACATGCTCATGACAATGTCAAAAGAATCATTTGATCTATGCTCTAAAATACAAGAGCCGATCATATACAACTAATGTTACAATGTTGGTTGCCTCTATGTGAGGATGAATACAATACTGATCTGGTACATTGGACCCATGGCATTCTCATGGAATGCTACATCTTCATGACTAACAGTTTGCTAGATTTGGTACATAGCTGTATGCACTCGTTGATTGAGAGTTAGAGTCTCTGTGGTACAAGTATGCTGTATCAATCATAAGGGTATATCGAAGCACTGCTAGGGCTTCTGAACACTGTCTCCAACTCAACCCAAAAATCACAAGGTACATAACCTGTTTAGGTTCCTTGAGTGGACTCACCAATATGCTAGAGTCGAGTGACATTCGGGGTCTTTGAACAAGTACTGTGTGGAACAAACCCTATACAAATCTCAACGGTGTGATGATGGAGTTGAATTCGAGCACATCAGAAACAACCAGCCTGAGAGGCACTAAGGACTCCTCTCAAGTGGTCCAAGGAACTCATCAATGATGTAAATGAAACCAAGGTACATGGACCTCTAGTTCTATCCTCTCGAATATGTATATTGGTGTCGGCAAAGGGAGACCTGCCCCTAGTCAAGGAAATGATGTTTCCTTGACCAGGAGTAGGAGGGATAACCAAAAGGTGTGAAGCAATCTGCAGACTGACGCAGTGAATTAGGGGGGAGGGGAGGGGAGGGAAAAAATGAAACAGGGGTAGGGGGGAGTGGGAGACTCAAACTTCCTTTGTTTAGAGTATGATAGCAGGGCGGACCAAGCAACAAATGAAACTTAACTCTTGGGAATGGGATCATAGCTGTAATACCGGGAATGTCGCTGCAGATGGGAAATACTTGGAGGAAGAGGACACTTTTGATACTGATGGGATCCAAGGAAGACACATTGCAGAGTACTCTGAACAAAGGCGATCCAATGTGGGGATGTTGCCAGACTATTTTCTGTGGGGTGGTGTCTAGGGACACCATTGTGGTACGATCTCATGGATTTTTGGTGAGCCCAAGAAGGTAAGTGCTTGATGGTGCTTTCAATTTTAGAGAGTTTGAAAGCACGAAGAAGACTCCAGTGGGGGATCTTTTTCTTTTGTAGTCTCTTGTGCCTGAAAAAGGATAAAAGTATACATAGGAGAGCTTCCGCATCCTCGAGGGGATGAGAGAGTTCTTTACCATTGGTAGTTCAATCAGGCTGGAAAAGGTTAAACCTATAGTGACTGAATGGTCATTCAAATACTTGTATGAGCATGAATGAAACGAAGTTTTCTCGGTGATGTTTTCTTGATGAGACGGCTGGAAAAGAGCTTAACGACAACCGGTGGTGAGATTTTTTTTAAAGTGCGGCCCCTCTACCCGAGAAAGAATAAAAGTATGCAGAGGGGAACGGTCTTGGCTTAAGTGTGCCAAGGAGGTCCCTTTCATGAGGATGTCTACATGGTTCACAAAAGGAGGTCAACGAGATGATGTAGATGCCCTTTCCTATACTTTAGCGAGTGGGAAAGGGAGCAGCTACACTCAGCAATCTTTTCAGTATTTTAAAGAGTCAAAAAAGAGCTTAAACAAAACTCCAATGTGGTCAACCGACTGTGGTGGCACGAGCAGTGCCCAATGTCGGGATGGTAGACAAAGGTCCAAAGGTCATCCACACAGTATGGAAAAAGAAGAAGGCTCTCAAACATACCAATACATGCGTGGGATATATCGCAGTAGAGGCTCGCGAGTCAATGCGGTAGAGGCACGTAAACCGAGGTGGTTCTTAGACAGCGGTCAGGAGAGCATGTGTGTGTGTTGTGGTGGATGAACTTGACTACATGCGATGTGAGTGCAAGTCCACAGGAACTTATATGCCAAATACGTGCAAGAAAAGAAATCATTTTGTGGACAGTGGTCTAGAGGTCCACGTAAGGTGGGTAAAAAGAAAATACAATCTATGTGTTAAAAATACAAAATAAAAGCCAAAATTACATTTCTTAATGGGCGGTGGCCTGAGGACACTTCTATGTCAAATACATGAAAGAAAAACAAAGGGTTTTGTGGACGAGGGTCCAGATGTCTACGTAAGGTGCGATAAAAATGATAATTATAAATAAAAATAAAAGTATAGTACAATCCTTGACGGGCGGCGACCCGATCGCTTGCATGAGTTGTGACTAGGCAGTGTGATATTAGTGCCAGTCCGTAGACACTCGCATTGTCATGTCATGGCTCGTGAATCAAGGTGACTTGTGGGAAATGGTCCCTAAATTAATATGTTAAACATGAGATGATGCTCTCATAAGGAGGTGTAAATTTGAGCCTAGAGGTGTGAGAGGTGCCTCAAACCAGTTCTGGGTGACTTTGGACTAGCAGCTGATGGTGCTGCCCCTGATTTTTGCTGAAAAATGTTGAAAAATAAGAAAAAGAAAATGAGCCAACTCATTGGTGATGTTAAGCGTAAAATTTCTTGAGGTAGATCCCATTGCGAGGGTTCTCCAAGAGTTGTCCATCAGAGTCAATAAGGGTGTACGCCCCTTTGCCGAGACAAAGGTCATTGGAAAGGCGGGATGACGAAATCTGATTTTTTATGGGAAGAACCAATTCTATACTATGATTTAAAGGGAATGGGGTAAAACCAAAGGTGGTCTTACATATATCTCTGTCATCGTGTAAGTGGTGTCGGGATAGATCAGGTGGATCTTCCATGAATGATAAGATGGAAGGGCAACTCGTGCTAGAGATCATGTAAATGGTACTGGTTATGGTTTTAGTGTCCTTGCCCCCAGTCTCTATTGGAGGAAGAGGGGCAGGACTAAAGAGGGGAGGAGTCTTTGATGGACCTGGATGTGGGTGCAACATCATCTCAATTAGCTGGACATGAGTCAACACATCTTGGGGCCTTAGAGGTACGGTAGGTGGTTCAATGTACCACACAGGATCTCCCAGTTTGAAATCTTGTAGATTGATGGTTTCCAAGGCAAAATTACTCATGATACCAGATGGTAGGAAAAGGAAAAGGAAAAGAAAAAGGAAAAGGATCATGTTGAGTGAAAATGAACCCCACTGTTTCCCTGGTAACTGAGGTTGTGACCGTGGCTAGGGAAACAATGGAAGAGATAGGTCTGATGGACCGTTAGTGATGGTGGAGACAAGAGGGTCTATAGAAATTCACATCATGTAGATGGACATGGTGTCTGAAGAAGGAGGTGGTGGGTGAACTTCTTCGATCAAGGTGATATCAGACTCAAGCGAATGGTGATGGAGGTCGTCAAGAGCAATTCGAAATTTGGGCAGGTCTTGGCAATGGTGGAAGTAATGTCCATATAGGATACAAAGGGCACAAGCATTGTTTGTCCTCAATTCCTTGTTCTTGACTGCTAGCATCGTTGGGAGTTCAACCACAGGGATTTTTTTGTTCGTATCCATGGCATCCAAATGCACATGAATCACTGGGATTTCATGGAAATTCTGAGTTGGATGGCCTTGTTGTTCACAGACAACACAAGGTTGGACTTGTCATGGTTCTATGGTGGCTTTGGTTTTCTTTCCCCTCACCCTTTTGGGTTCGGGTGGTGCAAGTGCGGGTGCGTTGGTTGGCTTATGCAGACTGGGCGGGGGGTGAGGCTCAATCGCAATAGGTTACACCGGAGTTAACACAACCTGGGGCATTTCTGGTTGAGCTGGTGGATCTAGATACCACACTAATATCCCCAACATCAAGTTGGGTAGGATTAAGGTGGCCATGACCGGCTTGCTCATGATGACACTAGGTGGGGGAAAGAGGAAGGGAATTGTATGGATTGAAGATGAGCCCACATAACTCCCAGTTGGTTGCATGTGGGGGTGAGGTTGTGGTTGCATCTATGCGTAATACTACTGCTATGGGTGATGTTACAGCTGCTATTGGTGTTGCGGCTATGGATGATGTCATGGTTGTGGTTGGGGATGGGGTTGCAGTCGCTGTTTGGGTGCAGCGGTGCTTGATGAGACCATGCATAAGTCCGTAGTTTGCTTTTGTGTCAGTGGTGGTGACACCAATAGGAAAGGATTTGTCATGGTGGGATTGGTAAACAACCCAAGGCCCACATTCAACGGTGGGGATTCTGGTGTGTTTTCAACCATAGTATTGGTTATATGGATGATGTTAGCGTGTGCGGTCTCCCGTTGCAGCTCAGTGGTGGTGATAGTAGGGTTAACATTGGCAGGTGTTGTTAACCCTTGTTGATCGTGGTAAGTGAGCTGGTCAACCATCACAATCTTCCCTTCATGGGGGAACATCATGACACGAAAGATAGCTGACATGACAGCTCGCATGGTGTACATGTAGCTCATCCCAAGGAGGAGGTTGTAGTCTAGTTGAGCGTTGATGACCTTGATGTCGATCAAAACTATCTTCCTGGATAACATGATGGGGACATGGGGGAGGATTCCTTGGGCTTTAGTGGGGTGTCCATGATAAGCCCGCAGAGTTGTGGATGACGGTTGTGGAATTGGTGATCCAAGCTTTTTCCAAACCAAGGTAGACATGACGCACGTGGATGCCCCCTCATCCACTATGCATCAGTGCACAACCAAGTTCCAGATGGATACCGGTATTTGGAAGGTGATAGTGGAGGGCATGTGCAGCTCTTTGCTCTTTGTGTCAAACATGATTAACTTGGAGTCAGAGGGGTCTACTACCCCTAACGCAGCTAGTAAGGCTTTCCACTATGTTGGGCACATTTTAAGTACCTCAAGAGCGGACATGGCAGTTGGTGTTTGGGAAAAATCATCCACAATGCTATAGCTAACTACAGCTCTAGCTATGGCATTATTGGAAATTTTGCGTATGGGGGGCACAGGGATGGGGGTAACTGGAGAGGTAGGTTGGTTGTCTTAGACATGGATGCTGCTGACGAGCCGGCAGGTTCGGTGGTGGTACCGTATTGATTTCGTCTAGTTTTTAAGTTGACCTCTTTAGTGGTCATGGTCATTAGGTGGTGAACACTTGTTTCGGCCATGGGTGGTGCCCCCAAAGCATTGGGATTGGATTAGGGATGGGGAGCAGTTGCCACCAATCCTTGGACTGGTAGTGGGTTTCAAAGCAACATGGGAGGAGGTCCTTGTGGTGCCTGGTTGGGTTGGGATTGAGTGGGGGCATTGGCAGCCTATTGAGCCTCATTTGGAATGGCCATCTTAGCACAAGTCATGAGGGGACACTCAAATGTGTAATTCCCATAAACATCATAGAGTGTATAAGGTTGATTTGTGCGCAATGGTGCGTTGCATATTTGTGGATTCTGCCTTGGGGGGTTTTGGGCTAGCTGGTTAGCCGCAGCATTATTGGGAGGGTCGGTTTCTGACCACCTCCCTGTGGTTGGCTATTTCCTTGGTTGCAGGGCCTATTGTTTCTATATTTCCCTTGTTGATTAGTGGGGGCAGGCTGGTTGGGACGGTTTTGTTGTGTGAACACTTGTCCCAACGGAGCAGGTGGGGCGGGGGCGGAGGATTGAACTTGTTGCATTGGTGGTGCATAGTATATTTGTGGCGGTTGTGGTGCTACAAATGTAGAAATATTCCCCACATACTATTGTGTTGGCCAAGCCATCGCCTAAGCCTGCTGTGGTGGCACAGGTTGTGCATAAGAGGTTGTTGCTTCGGACTGAGACATCATCCTAGCGTAGTCTGGAGCTTGGTTTTGGTAAGCAACATTAGCAGTGTTGCTTGGTTGCAGTGCAACGGTGGGTGGTGTCGATCGAGGCTGTGGTTGTTGGGAGACTGACCCTATGATGTTGTCTGCTGTGTGGGATGCCATCGGTGCATCGTGGTAGGAGGTACTCAGATGAGGAGTGTTTGGGATGATAGTATACAAGTATCCCAACTGGACATAGATGAGGTCAAATTGTTGGGCCTGCAATATAGCCTCTTCTTTAGATTGCGGACATTCAGATGCAACGTCCTTTGCGATGGGTGGGAGAAAAGTCTTGAGGAACCAATCCAAGAAGATCCTATCATCAAGTTGGATCTTACACAAGCTACGACGCCACCGCCACTCATGGATATGATCAGTGATGTGAGTGGTAGTGCTTTGGCAATAGGATAGCAGGATCTCCACCCCCTTGTCATATCTGATAGGGAGTTGGAAATACTGTAGGAACATGAAGGCCAGGGAGTTGAAGTCGAGGTACTTGGCTTGTGGTAGCTCAATGTACCATTTGGCCGCAGCACCTGTAAGGGTGCTTTGGAATAGCCTCAGCCTGATGGAGTCGTCTACAATGCTATTGGATGAGCACCATAGATGGAATGTCATTATATGATTTCGGGGACATTCCCCTGCTTTTCCTTTAAACTTTGGGATGTCTAATGGTAGCTTAGTTGGCATGGGTGACCAAAACGATTGGTGGCAAATGGGATCATTTTTTAATACAGCTAAGTCGGGCAAGTTCAGATGAGCCATGAAGGGCATATTTGACCCCAAGTTGATGTGGGATGGGACCGTAATGGGGGTGGGGTTTGCAGGTGCATAATGCATCTACATGACTGGGGGTGCTTGTGGTGGCACCATGGCAGATGGGCCAATGCCCCCAAGCGTCATGGGTGGGATGGTATGGGTAGTGGGGGCATTGCCCCCATGTATGGTAGTAGGAGCAATGTGGGTGGTCGGTGCACTGCCCCCCTATGTGGCAGGGGGGACAGTGTGTGTGAAGGGGCCACTGCCCACATGTGTTACCACTGGGCTAGCTTGGATGGTCATCATTGGTGGTGGAAATTGGATAATGACAGTCTACAAGACTATGCTTGGACCGCTTGCCAAATTGTGGGTGACAGGTTGTGATGTGGACATGGGTCCACTTGGTAAGATTACACCGAAAAATGGATCCAGGTTTGCACTAGCCACGGGGCTTGATGGTGCGGTGTGGAGGTCTGGTTTAGACTGATATGGGTCTGAATCAGAATTAGAGGCTATGTGGCCCTCTGATGGTGTGGGAGATTACTGAGAATGGCTACTATGGTGTCGACTGAGTGTTCCAAATGGTGGTGGTTCGCCTCTTAGGCGTGAGGAAGATCATGGAGGATCAATTGTGTTCACTTTTGTGTATGAAACTGGTGGGTATGAGATTTGGACCCTAGTTTTAATGGCTTCCTATTGGCTAAAGGTGGTCTCTTGGCCACCAAGACTACCAGAAGACAACACTTGGCTTGTTCCTCATGGGTGCTTCTACTTAATCGAAATGGATCATTGCCCATTTCGCTTGAAAATTCCTCTCAATGGCCAGCTACTCTGGGGTTCCTATGGTACTCCTCACAATGAGTTTCTTGGAAAATCCCAAGTATTTCTTATAGTTGAAGCAGTTAGGGACTTATGTCGTCAAAGACTATATAATTGATTGAACTTAGTGTAAATTTGGTAAATTTTAAGGCTTACTCAGTGTCATGAACTGAGTTGGGTTAATTATTTGGTATGGTGTGTTGGTTTGCTTATTTGTTCTGGTATTTGGTTTGCAATATGGTTTATGAATTCATGGTAGATTTCATATCATGGTTTGGAATGCAAACATAAACATAAATTTGTAAGAAAGTATGGTTATTAACCTTGACTTGTTGGCCTAACTAAATGTCTACCTCTCAGTGATATTCTTCTTCAACCAAGAGAATGTGTTGGGCTCTCAACACAATGGGACTAAGCCCATCCGTAGATCCTCAGGTCACCTCCCAAGTGCTAGGTTGGTTAACACGGAGGATGCTTAGTGCCATGAGAAGCCCTCCTTCTCTACCCCTTCTACCTTCCAGGTCACCTGGTTTTAGTGTTTTGGGAAAAATACCATGGAGTGCCTAGATCTATACGAGCTTACCCTTCGTCGTATTCCAGAATACCCTGGAGGGTCATCACTGGGTAAAGGAGGAAGGGGGCAGAAAGATGGTTATTTTTAAGTTACTTTTAGTTAGACTAGTTGATTCTATTAAGCCTTAATGATTGATTTAGCATATCCACATTGTTCATGGATTTATTTGCAAAAAATAAAAATTGGAATTAAAAGAGACCTGCAATGGTGGATAGGGGCGGTTGAGCCGCAATAACAGTCCTCTGAAACTGAAAATTACTATTAATTAAACTTAAATACAACTTCTGTGTGAGAGGCTGCACATTTTTGACCAAATCTAGCGAGGGGGCCGCAAGATTTTTCCAGAAATGAGTGAGGGGGTCACACAAAATGCAAAAACAGCCACAACCTGAGCTTCTGGGATGAAGTCACACTTGTTTGAGTATTAATTGCACCATGGGAACACCTGTTGGCCAATTAAGAGTGCCCCAGTCTCACATTTTCCCTCGATAAGAGCGACCTGCTCCAAAAAGGGGTTTTTTGGTGATGCAGGGTTAGATCTGGCCGACAGTAACTGATACTAGGGTCAGTCTAACTTGGCTCATCCTAGCAGAGGATTCAGCACTGACTAAAACAAGAAATAAAGCAGATTTAATTAGATCTAACCTAATATTTCTAAAAGCTAGGGTAAAATGGAAAAAACTTGAAAACTTGAAATTTTTGGCCAAGGGATCTTCTCCAATCAACCTAGTGGAATTGCCAAAGCTGTAGTGAGAACTTCTCCTCACTACAGGAGCAATAATGGATCCCTTGTGCCTACAGGGCACAAGGGTAGGTTCCTACTCTTAGAAAACAGTAAGAAACAAAAGGGAAAATAGCATAAACAGAGCAGCGAATTAAACTAAGCTAATCTAAACAAGAACAAGCAAATGGTAGCTATTCTAAAATAGATCTAAGAGATAACAACAGGAAATGAAAGAGGATATGAAGCCCTTGTGAACCCCTCTACAGAAAATGGGTTAGGTTTATTCCTCCTTGAAACCTGCAAACAACCTAAGCTACTACAATGGCAAACCTACAAACAATGTCAATGAAAACATACAAATGAAAATAACAGTTAGAAAGAAAAACAAGTAAATAAACAAGCATGAAAATAAATTATTCCTCACTTAGGTGTAAATGGGCCACCATGCCCTAGCTCATGGGAGCACCTCTCTCTTGGTTGGGAAGCAATGTATTGATGAGATGGATATGGAGGAGAGGGAGAGTGGGTGGCTTGAGAGCAAAAGGTCTCAAATCATCCACGGGCAGCATAACATTAGGAAAGTGAGGAGTGTTTTGAGAGTGACCCCCCACCCTCCTTTTATAGTTTTTCCAAGTGATTTTAGGGTTTTAAGCCCTTGGTCAGGGCTTTAGCCCCTTCCACCCTAACTTTAGCCCCTTTTAGGGTTTTAGCCCCTTTTTGAAGGCTTTAGCTTCTAGGGGGCTATTTTGGGCTCTTTTTTGGGGTTTTTAGCCCTTTTCTTCATCCTTGGGCTCTTTTGGAGGTGTGGGGGTCAAATGGAAGGTCTTATGGAGTGAAATGAGTGTTTTGAGATGGTGTCCTTGGGTGGTGTATGCCATAGAGAGCTATGTGGGGTATTTTTGGGTTTAACAATGATGGTCAACACATTTAATGTCCCAAACTATCAGGACATGACGTCTATCTACTTAGCATGATTGTAAATATTCAAGTGAGGTTTAGTATATGTAATTAAACATTCAGCATCCCATTCTATGTCTCCATGCCTCAAAATAGACCTCCTGTTGTGAGAAGACAACACTTGATTTGGGTAAGTGTGCATGCCTCTCAACAAGGGTTTCCCTTCTGCATTTTTGAAGATTATTTAAGGGAATTGATAATTCATTGTATGCTCCCCCAAATAATACATCCATTTTACTCCCAAAACAACATTAGTATCAACCACATTCACTACATAAAATTGTAGTGAATTTTAGTCCATGGAATTGTTACCTGGAATGATGACTATGAAACCATCAAAATTTTCAGCTTGAAACTTTTTCCTCTCCACCAAGGCTGCATCTATGAATTTATGAGTATATCCATCATCGACTAGAACTATCAACTTTTTTCCTTGTATGATGGCCTTGAGCCTCAAGGTGTGGAATCTAGGTACACCTGAAAGTGTTGCATTTTTTCATGTATGAGGAGTGGGTTGTTCTTCTTCTATTGTTTCATAACCTTCTTCTTGAGCTGCAATTTGTGCCTATTCCTCCTCATCCTCCTCATCCTCATCTTCATAAAAAACTTCAATATAGTGTGCCTTCCCCTTGGCACATCCATGTTGTGGGACCCAAGGTTGCTGGCATGTAAAACATAGCTTCTTTACTCTAAGCTCTTCTTTTCTTGGCACTCTATTTTTTTTGGTATATGAGTACTTTTTCCATGGTTTCTTACCTTCCTTGAAGTTGGAAGGTAAATTTTGGTTAGGAGGATATTTGGTTCTTGGAAACACATTTTGCAAATTCCTTGTCAAATTCATGGCATCCGTCAATGTGGATGGCTTGTGGGATTTTACTAGCCCTTTAAATGGCTTTGTCAATCCTTCAATAAATAATAGAACCAACCTATAAATTGATACATCAAAAAAAATTACTGAAATATTTTCAAATTCTAACATATACGATTTAGGAGTTCCTCCTTGCTTGAATTGAATAGAAGTTATAATGTACTGATTAAAAGGGAGGACTTTCTTACACTCATCACCTAATTGATGTCACTCATTTGCATCTTATTTAACATCATAGGCGGTGTAAGGAACTTAGTTGGAATCTAACAACTTAGCTATTGGGGGTACATTCTTATTTCTGAACTCATGTGTTCTATTATGAGGTCCAATCTTGAAAAAAATGGTTTCCCGATTGGTCTTCATCTTTTTCGGAAAGTGGACTTGCTGATAAGTTGGCTAGAAAACAATTCTCACCCTTGCATAAAAATTTTTGGGCATGCCTTCCATAACTTCCTCAGTGAATGTTTTAAGGTATTCATGGAGTGTCATCCATATTTCCTAGTTCTAGTTTTTCCTTAATCTTCTTGTAAAAAGAACTGGCTTCCCCACTTTCTTCCCTTTCAGTGCTAAGGTCTCAACGTTCAGTTTCTAAAGGAGGAAGGTAAGAGTCAAGAAAAATGAATAGATATCTATATAAGGTTCCAATATGGGGCTCTGATACCACTTGTAATGTAACGTCCCCAACCCTCTGACATGCGAAGAGGACGCTACCATACCATTATCTAGCTGGGAAACTAGCCCCATAAACATACACATAAAAATTGAATTGCTTTGAACTAAAACATGCATACATTATTACCATACATTGGAAGCAAAACCATACATTCAAGCATTCAACATGTTCATTGTGATTCAATATCAAATGTAATTGCAGGGATGAAATAAATGAGAATACTTATATTATGAAGAATTCATCCCACAAACAGCTATGTCACTACAACGTTCCACCCAGCCATAGGCCAATGTGCTCCTTAATCTCTCAGCAACACTGCCATCCCCGATCTAGGCATGATTCCCCAAAGGAATAAGGAAACTAAGCATGCTCACAAATATCCAAAGATACAAAACTCAGCGAAGCCAACATAGTTGGTTTTATCAGGCCATCAGGGAGATGGGAAAAGCTGACTGCTAAGCTGGTGGGTTCACGAAAGAGCTAAGGACAACTGCACCAGATCTATCCTGAATTCTAGTACACCCACACACACCCAAAACAAGGAATCAGTCCCTTCTCTACTACATAGTCCCTCATGCCCTGACTTCCCTTCCAGTGCTAGTCAGGGGTTGTGGAAAAGAAATCCATCCCTTTAGCTCTATCTATGAGGCTCCTAAACACACCAAGTTTATTAAGCAGACCAAGCCTTCATTCCCACTCCAATATAGTCTAAAGACCAACCATTGCATACACACAGAAAAATCGAGGCAATTCACAGCTCATACCAAGAAAGATAATCCAGAGTTGTTCTTGGGCCTAACGTGGCCAAAACAAATCAGTGATAACCCACACCCATGGGGAAAAACAACAAACATGATTTCTCCACTGAAACAACGGGAAAGATAGAGCCCGAAATTGGAAGAGGAAACCAGACTCAATAGACTCTTAGCATGGAGATGGATTCGTATACATAAAACCACAAAACTGGTAAGGTAGCTACGCATAGCAATGTCGAAAAACAAGATTGACACATACAACAACTTCCATCCACTTGAGAGAGAACCCAACATGACTGTAGGATGACGGGGAAAAATGTTCACGGTCCAAAATCATGAATCAGAGCTCCACACAGCTGAATCATGAGGGTAAGGCCACACACACAGGGAAAATCGTGAATGCCAAAAAATGACTCTTGCCTCTCTCTGTGTGAGTGAAAATTGAAGAATGGGGGTTGTGCTAGATTCTCCTTCCCACATGAGGGTCAATCAGCTCCTTGGTGGAGTGTGCGTGTGGGCAAGGACTGACAGTCTTGCCACGGACCACTACCCAGCAATAACTACCCAACTACATCAAAGGTTTTTAATTTGGTAGTTAACTGATTGAGACAAGGAAATATTAGTAATTCAACAGGGTGGGTGACAACTAAATGGGTTCAACAACTAACACATGGCTTTTCCCCATTGGCCCCAAGGGTTAAATAATTTCCGTCCCTATCCCTGGGAAAATCATTCCCTTTTCATTATGGTTGCATTGACATAGCTGTTTGTGGGTATTTTTAATTAAAATTCATGTTTACATGATTCCAAAATTAATATGTTCCGGATAGCACGATATACAATCGGCAACGATTTTAATCGCCGAAACATAAAACAACCAAATCGATGGTGGGGATTTTCCTTTAGCTCCATACCACGATTAATTACAATATATACATCATAGAAATTTTAATCCAAATGGGTTCAATAATTGGGGTGTTACATGTAATCTCCCAATTCAAAAATTCCCAATAAAGGAAGAATTTTGGAAAAATTGTCTTGACTAGTTTTGACCCAGGGAGATTCGAGTGGCTGAAGGGGGTCTCAAATTTTGGTAGGGACTGATGCGGGGAGTGTTAGAAATATTAATGTGACTCTATGATATTTTTATTACATTTCATATACATATGTAACTCGAATAGAAAATGATGGACACAAGGGAAAAATTACAAGCAATTTATAATGCAATTCCCCCTAGGGTATGGGTAGAAATGGCTCTCCAACTCCTATTCGACCCTAAAAAATTTAAGAAAATAGTGTGGGGATTTTAATTAGACTTCATTTAATTTTATTATATTTGGTTAAGAGTTATTCAAAAGAGGAATAAATATTCATATTTGAATACACAATTTTAGTGATATTTGTTTAAGGGAAATGACACAATAAAGCTCAACTTCCACTCATAAATGGTGCATATAATGGTTCATAATAGAGAAATATGAATATAAAATCTTTAAATAATTTAAATATCTCACTAAAATCATATAATATTTACCCAAGTCCCAATGTACATCAGATACACAATCTCCATTGAAAGGGAAAATCATCACATGGAAACTAGTCATAAGAAATCTTGGAAATGTAGACATTTTAATATGTATTTATTACAATTTCAATGCAAATATAACAATATCATGATATTATATAGCCATACATCATACATCAGAGCTTGGGAATCAACTGAACTCAATGGGGCGCAACCACCATTCGCACTAGTGCACCTTTATTGGAAAACATGGAAATATGGAAGTGGAAATTGAGAGAATGGGAGGAAAGATGGGTCACAAATAGAAGAAGTATCCTATATGCAATAAAAAAGTCTCTGGAGATCCAAATTAGAGTTATTAATAGTTTCTTACATGTACAACTTGGATTATAATCTCATTCTTTCGAAATTGGCTCATTAGCACGGTAAGTGTGCACTTGTCGTGCAAAGGGAAAGAAATTGCTCTCCAAATTCCAAATGAAAATTCACAAATAAGTTCCTCCAAGGTATAATTCATTCCCATGGTCTTCCTCCACCTCATCCTTTATGCTTAGTAACTTCTATTCCACCTCCGTCTGAGTGTCAACTTTCCTTATGTTGGCACACAAAAGGACACTTATGGATTGAGGTTTGCCTAGAATACTATAGCTTGGCTTATTATGAAATACATTCTGCCTCTATCCAGCTAATTACTTTGCCACATTTGCCATGTTAGGATGTATGCGTGACTCTCTCTATTGACAACTCATGCATTACTCGCGAGTCTCCCTTGTAGCAGGTCACGAATCCTTGTATTCGCGGGTTGCTCTTCTATATAGTCGCGCATCATTCACGGGTTGCTCTACTGCAGACCTGCGAATGTGTTTCTTAACATTTAAATATTAAAAAATGCATTAACTGGAGATTATTTATGTCATGTAACTGGATTTCCTTAACTACTGTAACTTCTCTAACCTTTGAACTACCTTATTTCACCCATATAAATATAGGTAGGAAAGGCCATGAGAGGGGACTTGGAATTTATGCATTGTTATGCTGGAGGAATCGGGACTCTCTTTGCCTACACCTTTTCCCTGGAGGTCTTCCCTTAGTGTTACAGATCTTGGAGGCTGAGTTCTTCGGAGAAGAGAAGCAGCAGATCCAGATCAAGGTTTCGTGAGGTGCCAAACTTGAAGAGAAGGTATACTTGTACTTGTTTTCAAGATTAATAAATATGTGATGTCCTTCTTCTTCCCAAATCATTGTTCAATGGGTGATTGAATCTCTGTTTATGATCATATGATGATGTTGTTCAGATCATTGTTTCATGTTTATTTGATTATCATTGTCTTATATGTGGTCATAATGGTTTGAGGAAGGTATAACTTGTTTTGCAGGTCTCTTGGAGAGAGAGGAGCAAGAAGAGGATTGAAGAGAAAGCTTGGACCAGCCTTCAGTTATTCAGGTGTGGATATTTCTCATCTCTGATCTTGTTTATATATACTTGCTGAACATTGTGCATCTCTCTTTCAACCCCAGTACGTTGATGGCCTCTTAAACCCTAGCCATAGGACACTTTCCTTTACAACACTTGTTCTTCTCCTCGACCCTTCATCCTCGACCTAATTTTAATGGATGCTACCTAGCCACAAATGCACCCTCTTGGAGGCTATTTTTAGCCCTAACATTTCAGTTTTTCATAGGTTTGCAATTCGTTCTGTAATCAGATCTGACTTGTTAGAGAATATTCCATCATTATGTTGATGTATTTGTAACTTTGAAATGTATTCATCAATATATCTTATGTTTTGTACCCCGATGTTTATTCCGGGAAGTGTCTGTAATGTATTTGAGTCATGTCATGCCCTGATGTTCCTATTGGGAGATTAAAAAATGTAAACAAGTCATGTGAAGTCATTGTGGGTAACCCTCCTATTGATCAAGGGTTAAAGTCCCCGTAGTATTGGGGCACTAGGGTTATTAGACTCTCCTAGAGAATTTGGCCCTAGGTGAGTTAATGTAAGTTGGGTCATTAGTACCCCAGTTGTGTTTAATCGAGCCTACATAACTGAGTTAGGATTACTTGAGCCTAAATAACAAAGTTAAAGGTTAAGTGAATGAAGGAATATAAATAGAGAGTGAGAATCTCTATTTATTATACACACACTCACTCACTAGGGCGCATGAGTGAGTGAGAAGAGGCTAGGATCAGAGAGAGAGACTACTGTTGTCGAGAGATCATCTTTATGTTTTTGGTTTTTACTTTTGGTTTTGATTCTATCTTTGAGAAAGTTGTGGGGTTTTCTCCTTTATGGTTTCCCTGAAGAAAATATTTATGTCTATTGTCTCTTGTGTTTGATTGCTATGCTTGTTATTCTCTCAGTTAAAGATCCTGAGATAATGCTAGCTTGAATGATAAAAATCTAACATGGTATCAGAGCTAACCTAAGAAAAAGACATTGTGCAGCTGTAGAATCTAGGGATTCTTAGTTTTTGAGTCTCTCTCCACAATCCATCAACAAATGTATGCTAGGCTAACTCTCCATTAAAGGGCGCATCTTTCTGTCGAAGCAGAATTTGATTTCAGACATTTTCAGTTTTTGGTGCAGGAAATTAGGGCTTCTTACAAAAGAGGAATTTTGGATTCAACCTGACAAAGGATTTCTCTCCTCATAAAAATCAAATTTTAGAGACCTGGGTCGATATTTTTGGTTGGGTGAAACTTCGGGAAAGTCAATCCCTAGTTTGACCCCCAGCGGAAAAAAACCCTAAATACCAAAACTAATAAGTTTTGGTACATTCACTATATCTTGGGATTTCAAAAGTATTAGGGGCCAAATATATCACAAGTCTAGGATATAATCCCAATGTACATTTTATCCAAGTTTCAGCCTCACATTCGCTATATTCTAGGAGATATGATTCATCCAAGTTAGGGTTACAGCCTCTCCCAACATTTATCCCCAAATAGAACACCTGGGGAGAATTGCTATATCTTAGGATACGAAGGTCCAACTGCAATTTAAGAAAATGTTCCATAAAGGGAATTTCCTTTTAGTTTTTTGGTCCAAGTTTCAGACCCAAAATATTAAATAGTGACATGTGGAGGTCCATACAACTTCAATATGTTGAATAGTCCTGAAACAGGTCACCTTGGGAAAATGCTCGTAAGTCTAAATTGGTGAAACCAATTCTGATGAAACCTATGGTGTTGGAATAGGGATAGGTCATTGTACCTTAGTGAAAAGTTTTAGACATAGAGGAGTATTAATTTTGGATATACCATATAAACAGTATCAAGCATTTATGGAGAAGAAATTGGGAAACTAGGGTTTCCTGTTCCGAGAGCTTCTCTCCACTATTTTTAGAAAATGAGTACATTGGAAAGCTCACCTTGAAGAGGTATATATTTTTATCCAATCAGGTCTGAAATATTCCAGGTTTTGAAAATTATGGTTTCTCTGACAAACCCTTGATCAGCGAGCTCTAGAACGAGGACAGACACCTAAAATCGATAAGATCTAATCTTTTGTTATTTTCATTTGAGGTTCACATTTCAAAGTGATCTTTCACATCAGCTTGATGAAAATATTGTTGAAGTTGAAGAATTCCAAGCATGTAAGTATATGATCTCTCTGAATAAAATGAATTGGACACCTAGATAAGTACAGAGGTTCTAGTTCCAGAGGGAGATGAGGCTAAAATCCTTACACCAGAAGAACTTGGTCAAGGCCAAAAAGATCATTGTTGATTCAATCACGGATCACTTTATACCACAATTGTTTTCCCTAACGACAACGAAACAGATGTTTGATTCCTTGACCAAGCTATTTGAAGGGAAGAACACAAATTACAAGATGACCTTAAGAAACCAGTTGAACAATGTGAAGATCCAAAATGCAAAGACCATACAGTCATACTTTATAAGGGTCTCTCAAGTCAAAGAACAACTTGAAGCGATAGAAGAAGAAGTGGAGAATGCATAAGTTGTGATAACTAACTTGAATGGCCTCCTAGGATCATGGGATTCATTCGTGTGAGGAATGTGTGCCAGAAGGAAGCGATTACTTTCAGCAGAATCTGGGAAGAAGAAGAAGCTCGACTCATAATAAGAGAAGAGAAGATGGGAGAAACTGATGATCAAGCTCTCACCATCCAAATAATATCCCTCAAGTGATGAGGAATAAAAAGGACTAAACTCCTAAAGAAACTCTTATCCATCTTATAATTTTGATAAGAAATGATAAATGTAGAAGATGATGAAGATGAAGGTTCAAGAAGGAGTCTACCCATGAAACAAATAAAGATAAGTATTCAATTGTCATTTCATGATATTGCTTTTGTTATGCATTTTTTTATATTCAGTTGATGTATTATGCATGATAGAATGTTTGCATTAATGATAGTATACTAATAATATGCATGCAATGGTTAAGTAGCTGATGGTGCTATACAATTCTCCATTGCTACTTATCTAGAATGAAACGTCTTTGCTGACATATTGGATTAGTGAACAATCTCAATGTTGTCCTGGTAGAGATGGAAGGCATCTAGAAAGTTTCCGTGAGATATGGATGAATGTTGTATTGGCTAAAATAGTTTCATAATCATATATCTTGATGCAAAATAATTTTTCATTATGAATATACCTTATGAAATGTTTCTAACCATACAACTAATGCATTTGACTTGTAGGAAAGATCGCGTAAAATCACCTACAAGCAAAGAAGGATGAGACTTGTTCTGAAGAACAAGTAACGATAGTTCAAGATGAATAATAATATGACAAATGCAATGACATCACTGATACAGAACCTTCTAGCCATGAAGAAGTAACCAAGAAGAAAGGGAAGACCAGTTCAAGAAGAATGATGTCTAGGATGCAGTATCGATACATGAAGGGAATTTCATAGTTCCATCATGTAGTAGATGGAAACATCATGGGATACAAGGCATTATTTGTAGCAAGAGGATTCTCATAGAGAGAGGGCATAGACTACAAAGAAACATTTGCACCCAGTGGGAGTTGAGGCACATGACAGGAAAAATCATGTGTGCAAATGAAGAAAGGATTTCTACGAGCTTAGAAGACACCCCTGGGATAATATATACATGAGGAGCTTGAAGAAGATGACAAGCTCATAAATGGGTGTGAAAAGAACTTTTGAAAAATTTCAAGATAGAGGAGTTTGGTATCCAGTGATCCTATATGCATACATAGAATATAAGTAACAGAGGAAGCTACTTGTCCCTTCGGTACATAATGTTTCGGTACATAGAGTATGAAAGACAGAGGGAGAATGATGCTTTGCTTCAGAGGGAGTGACTACAAAATATCTTGAGGTTTGACATGGTACAACAAGATGGATAGCTTACTGATGATTCTAGGCTTTACTGAGAGTAAAGTGGATTCCAACATTTTCTTCAAGCTTGAAGCTGGAAGACTAGTGATGATCCTATTATATGTCGATGATTTGTTCCTAATAGAAAACAAGAACTCATTAAAGTTACAAGAAGTAGACTTGCTGTCGAGTTCGAGATGAAGGAATTGGATATGATGCACTACTTTCTAGGCATGGAGGTGTGGTAGTATGCAGCTGGAATCTCCCTGGGATAAGGGATGATGGACTGCAGGGCCATGACCACACCTATGGCATCAAACCTGAAGCTATTGAGTGATGCTTCATCAAATTTGATTGATGCCATGATGTATCGTTAGATGATTGGGTCCTTCATGTACTTGATGAATACGAGACCAGATATTTTTTACTATGAACACATTGAGCCAATTCCTGACAGATCCTAGACATGTTCGCTTGATTGCTGCAAATCATATTCTGAGGTATCTGAAGGGTATAGTTGATTATGGGCTTAAGTATGAGGTGAATCAAAAGGTTAACCTGGAGGGTTATGTTGATTCAGATTGGGGAGGAAGCACCATTTATAGGAAGAGCACTTTAGGATGTTGCTTCAGTATGGGATCATGTGTGATCTCTTGGTTTAGCAGGAAGTAGTCTTGTGTTGCATTGAGTACAGCTGAAGCAGAGTATGTCATAGCTTGTTCAGCTAGTTGTGAGGTAGTATGGCCAAGGAAGCTAATGTCTGATTTATCTGATCTCCAGTTGGATGCTACTTATATATATTGCGACAACCAGAGTTGTGTGAAGTTGTTGGAGAAACTTGTGTTCCATGACAAGTCGAAGCATATCGAGATCAAATATCACTATATCAAGGATATGGTGCAAGAGGAGCAGTGAAGCTCCAGTATGTTGCAACAGACGAATAGATAGCTGATGTGTTGATGAAGCCATTGTCCAGAGTGAATTTTGAGTACTTCAAGGAGAAGCTTGGTGTTCTCTAGATCAGGGTTCCTTCTAAGGGGAAGTGATGAGTCTGTGAGCCATTCTTACATGGTGAGAGGATCAGTTCCTTCCATGGTTAGATGTAAGGGCCGATCCATTCTGTCATGATGAGAGGATTGGTTCCTCACATGTCAAACATAAGTGTTCCTCATCAATAGTGGGCAGTGACGGAAGTAAGGATGGCGGGTTGGGTTGGTAGCACTTTGAATGACCAGGCTCCTTTGTTGGATTCCTCCCCTCCCCGTAATATTGTGGAATGATCTTTCTATCACCCAAGGATTCGATATTTAGGGTTTGATCCATTCTGATGTGATTGTAGGATTGGTTCCTACATGATCAGATATAAGTGTTGAATGCCATTCTCTGAATGGAGGCACCTGGTCAGTTACCATGAATCCTCAGCGTAGGGTTGAGAGCCTTTTTGATGTGACTGTAGGATTGGTTCCTACATGATCATATATAAGTGTTGAATGTCATTCTATAAAAGAATGGAGGTACCTGGTCAGTTACCAAGAATACTCACCCTAGGGTTGAGAGCCTTTTTGACATGATGTGTGAATAAAGTTTCCTATCATGGTCAGATGTAAGTGCAGAGCCTTTCTGACATGATGTGTGAATAAATTTTCCTATCATGGTCATGTGTAAGTGCAGAGCCTTTCTGACATGATGTGTGAGTAAAAGTTTCCTATCATGATGTGTGAATAAAGTTTCCTATCATGGTCAGATATAAGTGCAGATCCTTTCTGACATGATGTGTGAATAAAAGTTTCCTATCATGATCTGTGAATAAAGTTTCCTATCATGATGTGTGAATAAAGTTTCCAATTGTGGTCAGATATAAGTGCATATCTTTTCTGACATGATGTGTGAATAAACGTTTCCTATCATGATGTGTAAATAATTTTTTTATCATGATGTGTGAATAAAGTTTCCTATCATAGTCAGATATAAGTGCAGAGCCTTTCTGACATGGTTCTTGGCTGTGTTCCTCCCATGGTCAGATGTGAGTGTTGGGCATGCCTTTTTGACATGGTGTTGGATGTGTTCTTCTCATTGTCAAATGTAAGTGTTGGGAGGGACATTCTGACTTAGTGTCAGATATAAGCGTTGAAGAAGAAGTACATGGAGGCTAGGCCTACAACCAACATGAAAAAGGGCTGGCTCTGTAGAACTTCCTATGATGAGAAGAATCATGAGATAGCACCCATGATGATGATCTAGTGATGATGATCTAGTAGTGATGATATAGATCCAGTGATGATCTAGATCTAGTGATGATGTTCTAGTAATTATCCATATTAATTGATGGTCTAGATATAGTGATGATGTTCCAGTGATGATCGAGATTGAGTGATGATCCAGATCCGATGATGAAGATGACTTGAAGGTGAAGATAACTTGAAGATGAAAATGACTTGAAAATGAAGATGACGAGAACTCGATGATGATCTAGTTGATACAGACAAGAAGACCAGTGCTGACAAATTGTTTCAAGAGAATACCTTCCTAGTTAATAGGGAGTGTTGATGTATTTGTAAGTTCAAAATGTATTCATCCATATATCTTATGTATTGTAACCCGATGTTTATTCCAATAATTGTCTATAATGTATTCGATTCATGTCATGCCCCGATGTTCCTATCGGGAGATTCAATAATGTAAACAAGTCATGTAAAGTCATTGTGGGTAACCCTCCTATTGATCAAGGGTTAAAGTCCCCATAATTTTGGGGAACTAGGGTTATTGGACTCTCCTAGAGAAGTCGGCCATAGGAGAGTTAATGTAAGTCAAGTCATTAGTACCCCCGTTGTGGTTACTTGAGCCTACATAACTGATTTAGGATTACACAAGCCTACATAACAGAGTTAGAGGTTAAGTGAACGAAATAATATAAATAGAGAGTGAGACTCTCTATTTATTATACACACACTCACTCACTGGGGTGCATGTGTGAGAGAGAAGAATCTAGGATCAGAGAGAGAGACTACTGTTGTTAGGAGATCATCTTTATGTTTTCAGGTTTTACTTTTGGTGTTGATTCTATCTCTAAGGAAGTTGTAGGGTTTTATACTTTATGGATTCCCTGAGGAAAATTATTTGTGTCTTGTGTCTCTTATGTTTATTGTTGTGCATGTTATTCTCTTAGATAAGATCCTATGATAATGCTAGCTTGAATGATAAAAATATAACATGGTATCAGAGATAACCTGAGAAGAAGACATTGTGTAGATGTCAAAGCTAGGGTTTCTTACCTTTTGGGTCTCTCTCCACAATCCATAAGCAAAATTATGCTAGGCTGACTCTCCATTGAAGGGTGCATCTTTCTATCGAAGTGGAATTTGATTCCGTACATTTTCAGTTTTTGGTGCGGGAAATTAGGGATTCTTACAGAAGAGGAATTTTTGAGTGAGCCTAGCATAGGATTTATCTCCTCATCAAGATCAAAGTTTAGAGACATGGTTCTATATTTTTGGTTGGGTATAACTTCAGGAAATTCAAACCCAAGGTCAAACTAGGGTTTGAATTTCCTGAAGTTATAAAGTAAATTCTGTTTCCTTTCTGGAACATCTTCAGAAATTTTAGTTGGACCTTTGTATCCTGAGATATATTAATTCTCCCCAGGTCTCCTATTTAGGGATGAAACCCAGAAGAGGTTGAAACCCTAACTTGGAGGGATCATATCTCCTAGAATATACTAAATCTAAGGCTACATTTTGGACAACGTTTCTTCCTAGAATCCTCCTCTTATATGGGGAGTTACTCCTCCTCACCCATTCGAATACTTAGGCTCATGACATGGAATTTTATGACTCTTCACCTTATAATAACTTTTCACCACTCATAATTTTTAATTTGGGGTCGAGTCATGACATGTGTAAGGAGGAATCTAGCCACCCAAGGCCCCCATGGACCTCCAAAAGTCCTTATAAAACAATGGCACTTTATTTTATTCATATTTATTATTTGTATGACATAAATTAATTTATAAATGATAAAATAAGGTTCTCTTGGGTCTCGTAGCTCCTTATTAAAATATTTAATGCCTCCTCCCCAACCTAGGGAACTCGTAGGTGGGTGAAACATTGTCAACTAGTAGACCTATTGGAATTGGGACATGACATCACATGTGCATTTATTATGTATCCATATTATCATATTATAATCAGAATATTTGTCATATGGACTCATTATCATATCATATTACCCTAGACCATATAGTCAGATTCTAAAATATTTCACTTCAGAGGTGATTAGTCTCTATAGGAGGCTTAATAGGTTTATCGATGTCAAATTACCATGGTTGGTAATATATACATAGTATCAAAACATTAACAAGTAAAAAATTATACCTCCACAATTGAATGTTTGTCGCATACGGTACTGGTTATGGGAACATTAACTTGATACAACACAAGTTTACAATGTTGATACAACAAAATACCAATATTGATACAACAAAAGACTACAATACTAGCATCCCAACACAACACATGAGGATGTAGATGGGACCTGATAGAAAAAAATTCCTACTTGATACAAAACAAGCATGGAGAATGACTCTTGATGTTGTACAAACAACATAAATAAGTTCAGAATATAAAGAGGCACATAGGTGTGAGGGTTTGGAATGAGTGTGAATCATGGAGACTATATTGTACTAGCTCTACAGAAACTATCATTTTCAAATGTGAACACTACTACCTTGAAAATGTTTGACTCTTACTGATGTGAATAAATGAATTGTTGTAGAACATAGGGGAGACTACCAAGTTAAGGAGAACTAATGAATTTCCTAAATTATTCTGAAGTAATTCCTTATAGTGATTAAAATAAATCCCAAGGTACCACTGCTACTTCTTTAGTGCTTAGAGTATGACATTTTGGTGTCGATGAGAGTTGCAAAATCTTTAAAAAATCAGGGTATTTTCTAATGAACTAAGGTCATGTTGTAACCAATTGTCATCAAATCCAGAATAACACAATACTAGCTGAATAGCATGGGGATCAGACTGCCTTTGATCTTGTATGTGACGAAGGGAAAGAAACTATAGATGGAGGATTTGTTAGGGACACAATGATTGATAAAGTGGGTATTCACAAAGACATGAATACGAGGTACTGGAAGACTTCCACATCATCAATCAAAGGAAAGTCTGGGATTGTTGGAGAAAAAAATTATTGGTTCCCATATGTGAATGGAATAGGTAATTATTTGTACATAAAGAATAATTAGTGGGGTACCCATGGTTTTGGGCATGTTGGGGGGACCACTTTGATGAAGAGTGGCACTCTTGCAGTGCTTAGTGGATCAAGGAGTCAATTTGATGATGAGAAATATTACTGTTGTTTTGAGTGAATAGAGAAATAGTTTTGAATATTAAGTGGGGGTATATTTGAAAACGTGTTTACAATTATCCCATGAATCAATGCCATGCATAATGTTCATGTGAGAATAACTGTAGGGAGTTAGTGATCTTAAAGGGATGGGCCCCATTGTTTTCTTAGTAGTGGTATTGATAGAAAATAAATTTACAAACGGGTTAAATAATCATAGTGGTATGAATAGGCCATAGTGAAATATTCTTTGTGACCTGTGCCAAGGAATTCATTGTTGTTTTATGTGGCACTGCTTGAGGTAGGGAGGTAAATGTGGATCTATATATTAATTGGATTCAGGAAGCTTAATCTTGTGGGGTAGAAATTATTCATAATTGTGGGGTGTTAACATAATGGTTATTGACAATGATAAATCTTTTTTGAGGAAAAACACACACGGTGGTAATGGAATGGTCCTTAGCTGAGGTGTTGATGGAACATCACAATTGGGATTATGATGAAATTGTTTCTTGGTTATGGTTACCATGGGGAAAGATTGGTTTCTGAAGTTAATATCCATTATCATTCCCAAGAGTGACATCTTGCATATTTTCGAATCGAATCTAGGATGGGTGTTCTAAGCACAATATTGCATACATGACACACATACCCAAGTGTAGTAAAGGACATGACCAAGGTATGGACAATGAAAAAGTAATAAATCAATACATGGCGCATGATCCAGGTTCTTATCTAAAATTTCTCACGAGGATTAGGGTTCATATAAGAAGTGGGGTATCTCATTGTAAATAGCTCGAAGTGTTGATTGCGGTGCTATAGACGGTTCATCAAAAAAAGGCACGGTTTAGCAATGGAAAGGTTTTGAAGCTTTTGTACAATTGATTTAAAAAGGGTTGGGTCCTGATTTTTGAAGATCATTTGTGCTATTTTTCCATATTTTCCTAATGATCCTTTTCATGTATTTCAGCAGCATGTGTGATCTGTATTTCTACTAGTGAGATACACGTATACGTGATCCTTATCCTTTTTTTATATATGGGGGATTAAGGGTTAGGATAAGGTTAAGGACTCTTATGGATGGTTTTGTCTCACAAAACCTTCAACGTGATATTTTTTTTTCTAGTGTGCCATAGAACAAGAAAATGGTCGAATATTGCACTGATATAGCATGAGATTCTAGGATAGTCTCACACAGAGAAATAGAGTTTAGGGGTACTCAACGTGATTTATCGATGTGTGATTCTTTGGGAGTTCTGCACTATCCTAGAGTGACTATTATTGATAAAACTCTTAAGTTTCATGAATTATAGATCTATAAGATAAAATGGAAGCTATCTGAAAAGAAGTATGCAATAGAATTTTCAAATCAATGTAAACTGAAAAATAGATTCATGACAGAAATTTCACACAAATCCAACAAGTATTGCTTCAATTATCATTATATCAATATTAATTAATTAATCAATTATTAATACACTGGTAGTACAATACATAAAATTTGAATACTATCAATACGATTCGAATTCACAAAATCAAACTTTATCAATAGCTAACTAAGAGTGGAAATAATCATAGTTAGAGCTCACTAGTTAACTATGGGTAACCAAATTAGTCTACAATCAATTAAATAATGATGGTAGCTGAGGATAGGTGAATAATGGTGCCTAAACTCCCATGAATCATTGAAATTGGCACTAATTTAACTGACTCTAATATAAATTAGTCGACTAGTCGGATTAACTGACTAATTGGAGATTCGGTGGGCCTCCAAAGGTCATGTCGGTTGACCGAACTGGAAAGTAGTTGCTCATAACCATTTTGTAAATCATATAATAGGTTATTGAGCTAGTTAATAACTTGGTTCATTTTTATATATGTATGGTCCCTCATGTGATTCTATAATATAATCTGCTATTCCATTACATGTTCTTGTCTCTTGTTTTTGTATGTTTACATGATTCTTTATTGGTAACCTTATGTGATGTGTGAGATTACAACATTGGTTTTGTTGCCGGTAGTACATATGCAAATGACATGACCATATGTCGAGGATATCAGAGCAATATATTAAGAATTCGTGGGAGCTTAAGATTTCAAATTATTTACAAAACTACATGAGAAGAAACAGATTGACCATTGCTCAGAAGAAGGAGAAAGTTTTCACCGAAACACATGAGAAGTTTGTAGAGTCAGTGCCTCAGATGTTGAAAAAACTTCTAGATGAAAAATATGGAAGAAAATAAATACCAAGAGTTACTGTAGAAACTAATTCGAGGCAAAGGAACAAACCTGTCAGAGTGGTTTGAAAATTTCACAGATGAATTCTGCTAAGAACAAGCTCTAGAGGAAAGATTCTTGGTCAAAAGTATCGAGAAAATATTTTATACGGACTTCACTAAGCATTTTTTTTGCTCTCTACCGACCCTTTTGTTCAAATTATTGATCGAGAAGGGAGTGGGCCATATCGTACAACCTCGTCCATCACTACGTGAACTGCCACCAAATACTAACTGGGAGGAGAACCAGAAGAAGTGGGAAAAATTCATTGCCAAAAGGGAGTAAGAGTACTTCCTAAGCAAATAAACAAAATTATCTGAGATTTCTAAAGCGTCGAGTAGGCTATGGGGGGGGTATTTGGTCATGTGTCGGGGTAGAGTAAAAATGATTCCAGTCAATTGAAGAAAATACCATCACCAGGAATGAAAACTCGACCTAAAAAGGAAATCGAACAAAGAGTGACACACAAAGCTACGTCGGACTTGCAAAATTTAGAAAGAGAGAAGAGGCAGAAAAGAACAGAAGAGAGAATAGATAAATCTGGAGTGTTGCAAAGAGGAATGACCGTTGGGGTGACAGAACATGGAGAAATCCACCAAAGTTGGGTCATGACCTACATGAAGAAGGCATGGATGAGGAAGCATCACCCATGGAAGAATACTTTTGGATAGATAAATGAGAAGCTCTCCAAATAGAAATTCCCAAAGAGATAAGACCTATATCTCCGATAAATCAAAGTACACAAATACAGGCCATTGTCGAAGAGGACCTAAGACTAAGAGCCGGTGAGTTCAGTATATGGAGATGACTAGATGACGAAGTAAATGATGATAATCATTTAGTGATCCATCAACCAAAGGAATAAAATTGGGTAAAACTTCAAGCATACACTTCCAAAGGAAGTATCCACTTGCTTTACCCAACACAAGAAGGAGTACCTCCCCTGCCAAACAAATCTTTACAAGAAACAAAACAGTTAGAATTGCAAGCACACCAGTGTAGCTGGACATCGATAGAAGAAATCGACCCAAACCGACTACTTGTGGTAGAAGAAACAATAGACGAGAAAACAATTTTTGTTATCAACAGCTATGAACAAAGAGATACGTAGAGTATCCCACTACCCCCACCACCACCTCCACCATCACCACCTCCCAGAGGAGACGTCGACACTGACATGGGTCATGGATCAGCACATATCCCCCTCTATGAGGGTGACCAAGATCCCAGACGACATTGGTTCATCTATGAGTCAACATGGGATGCCAATCAAGTTATGAGAGAAGAACGACAGATGGCAGAATTCATTGGTGCCTTACGAAAAAGAGCATTAACTTGGTATATGACTTATATCGAGAGAAAACCCCGAGCATCCAAATCTGACATTAAGGCACAATTCTTATAGTTATTTAAAACACCAGATGCAAAGCATCTGGAAGCAAAAAAGCTAAAGACAACATCTCATAAACCAGCAAAGTCCATCTAGGACTATAATAAGAGATGGAAGGACCTCCTGAGCCAACTAGATGATGTAATTGATGAACAATTATTAATTTAGTGGTTTCTTGCAGGACTATCATAGAAAATCCTGTGGCATGTAATCTTGGAGACATTTAAAATATATGAAGACGCACTTACCAAAGCTCTGCGGGTAGAGATTGGTGATGATTTGCTAGTATATCCCGTCGATACTAGCCTGGAAGAACAGCTAGAAATCATGCATACATATTTGAAAGAGAAGAACCTCAAAAATTAGGATGTCTGGTGCACAAAATGCTCCATTGCCAGACAAACTAAAGATAATTTTTGATAAGACATAAGTCAAAAATTCATTTGTTTTGTTCAAACAAATGTTTCTGCAACATTTGTGAAGAACATGGAGAACATACAATGAAATATTGCCAATATAGCATGAAAATAAACAAAGCATCTTGGTGCGCAATCTGTGAGGTAAAGAGTCATGCAATGATCGACTGCCACTTGAACCTGAATAATTGACAAAACTATCAAGCAGTCTACCAAAAAAATGCAGTTGCATAGAATAATGATAACATTCCAAGGGGTAATGATCAAAATGAGTTGAATAATCAAAGATATGAAGGTCTTCGATATGAGTGTCAGTTCGACAATCATCGTGGGGGATTCAGAGATTGAGGATGATTTTCTGGAAATCATGACAACCAACCATGACGACCCATATAGTGCTTTACATGTTATAAATAAGGACACCACTACGTAGAATGTCCATACAAGGATAGAACTGATCTAAAGTTTTGTACTAGCTGTGGTGTGGGTGATCACTCAATAGAAGATTGTCCCACCATGCTTGACAAGATTAATAAAAAGAAAAATGATAATATCTTGTTGTGCATTCATAAACATGATGTAATACATACAAATAACCTACATATAGTAACCTGACAAGGGACAACAATTGGAAATGACAACCCATGCATAAGAAAAATTAAAGAAAAAATGATTACCCTAATCTGACAAAACAAAAGAAATTATATAACGATGCATCAAAACATGTTTCAGTATTTTGATACATAGGAAGCAGCCGATGAAAGAAGACAAAACACACTTGAAGAACTATGGAAATTGAACCCAAGAGACAGAACAATTACACTCACAAAATTGCTAATCAAACATGCAAAATTTACACCAAAAGAGACTAAAATTGGAGCATAACACTAATATGTATTTAGTAATTTTACAATAGCTAACCTTATAAATTCATAGGCTATTGCAATATATAATTATGAGATATTCGAATGCATAAGGATGCCATTCGAAAAGGTCAAAAAGCATATTTTCTAAATCTAGTCCAATCCCCCATAGGTGCATAAAGCAGTTTCCAAATCCACGAAGATGCTCACGAATTGGCTAAGTCAAGTAGGAAAAATAAAGAGGGATGGAAAGAAAATTCATACATGCTTTTATTAGGAGAAAATGATGGATGATGATGTGGGAAAAAAACAAGTCAACTACACCTAGTCTAGCTTTTCCTTTTTCCTTAAATCTCAATAAAAGAGGCATCTTTTCAGAAAAAATAAGATATGCACTTTGGAGGATCTAGAATAAATAAGACATGATAAAATTGGTTTCTAGGATGTTTCCCAAGTGCTCCATGACTCATTTTCAGCATGTGCTGACTTCTAGGACATGTAGAAGGAAACTAGCATAGAGTGGAATCTAGGAAACTAGGTAATAACACAAAAAATGATTTAATTAATATCTAAGGTAGGTACTATGGGTTGATTATTCTAAAACCCCCCATTAATCCTAAATTTATGAGTAAATATCAGAAAAACATAGGGCCTATAAACAAGGCTTGGTGACCCTTTACATACTTCTTGTCCATACAACCAAGGAAAGAGGCAAAAACCCAATGGGAAAATCCTCTTTTAAACATGGACATGAAAACAAAAATTAGAAATATTGTCATCAATCATGCTTCATAGCATGATCAAGAATCCCCATCAGTGATTTGAGATTGCTGAATATCTTCTCACAAAAAACTTTGGTGAAGATTCTTGCTACTTGCTCTGAATATGCACATAAGAGTAGATGAATGGTACCATCATGCACAAGCTGTATGATGTAGTGCATATGGATAATGTGATTGGTTCACTATATCTAAACTAGATCATTGCATATTTGAATGGTGATATGATTATCATAGTAGATAATAGTTGAAAACTTTGATTCGAAGGCACATTCTCCAAGTATTCCCTGCAACCACAAACATTGAGTTGATGCATTTACAACTCCTCTATACTTTGCTTCTGTAGATGAGAGTGCTATGGCACTTTGCTTCTTGCTTGAACAAATGATTGGTCCTTCTACAAGCATGAAAACATATCCCAATGTTGACTTTTGATCTGTGTTGTCACCTGCCCAATCACTGTCAGTAAACCCAATCAAATCAAGATCAGATTTTGCTTTGTAGAAGATCCCATGTGTTCTTGTTCCTTGAACAAAGTTCAGGATGATTTTGGTTGTTCTCCAGTGGATCTCATGAGGATGATCCATGTATCTTGAAGCCACACTAACTACATAATACATATCAGGTAGAGTGTGTGTAAGATAAAGAAAACACCCAATCAACTGCCTATACAGTGTATTATTTACCATAGGAGAAGAACCTGCTTCTTCAAGCTTAACTACTGAAAGGAAGATAGTCTTTCTTGGCTTGCAATATTTCATGTTGAACTTGTTCAATAAATATAATGCATACTTGGACTTATGTACTCTGATTCCATGTTTGGATTGAGCAATTTCAAGACCCAAGAATTGGCTCAACAATCCCAAATCTGTTGTAGAAAATGCATGGTTCATTGCATCCTTCAAGGATGCAATCTCTTTATTTGAAATTCCTGTAATTAGAATGTAATACAAATGCAATACAATAATCATCAAAGAACCATGAATCATCTTTGAATAGACATTAGGATCATATTTTCATCGAACAAAACTCAATGACAGCAAAAGGCCGTCAATCTTGGCATACCAAGCCCTGGGAGCTTGCTTCAGCCCATACAATGATTTCTTTAACCCACACACTAAATATGGATTAGAAAAAAACCCTTCAGGTTGCTGCATGTAAATCTCTTCAGTGAGATCCCCATCTAGGAAAGCACACTTCACATTCATGTGATGTACCTCCCATTGCTTCGAATCTGCAATGGCTAAAGCTAGCCTTATGGAGTCCATCTTTGCCACTGGTGCAAAGGTTTCATTGTAGTCAATAAAATGTACTTGTGAGTAGCTCTTGGCTACCAATATTTCCTTATATTTAAAAGGTGAACCATCAAAAGCAAACTTGGTCTTGAAAAACCACTTACATTGAACTAGCTTCCTCCTAGGAGGAAGATCAACCAATTACCAAGTGTTGTTCTTCTAGAGCGAGATGAATTCTTCCTTCATGGATGTTTTCCATATTGGATCATCTATTGCATCTTAATATGTCTATGGATATGATTCAACCATCAAATATCACTTCTTAGCAAATAGAGGATCTTTCACACAAAGGGCACTCTTAAACTGAGATCTAGTCCTCCTAGTGTCACCAGGATTTCCAGCTAGTTCCCCAGTTGCATGAATGGTATTTTCTGCCCATTTCGGAATTGTAGGAATATTAGGATCTCTAATCAAATCATCATTATCAGACATATCAGAATCATAAATCTCATTGACCTCTCCACTTACAATCAATGGATCTGGTGGTGAAGAATGTCGATGTAATTGTAATTTCGAAATGTATTCACTTGTATATCTTATGTATTGTACCCCGATGTTTATTCTGAGAAGTATATGTAATGTAATTGAGTCATGTTATGCCCTGATATTCCCATCAGGAGGTTCTATAATGTAAGCAAGTCATGTCAAGTCATTGTGGGTAACCCTCCTATTGGTCAAGGGTTAAAGTTCCCACAATTGTGGGGCCCTAGGGTTATTAGACTATCCTAGAGAATTCAAACCTAGGTGAGTCATTGTAAGTTAAGACAATAGTTGCCACCATTGTGTTAAGGCTAATCCACCTTGTTGATTGGAGGAGGAAAAGTACCCACAAGTTGTGGGGAACTAGGGTTAGTAGACACTCCTAGAGATATCAACTCTAGTAAGTAATTGTTAAGTGAGGCCGACATGTTGGAGTGGGTTTGAAGTGGTTGAATGAATATTAATAGAGAGTGAGACTCTCTATTTATCATACACACACTCACTCATTGGGGCGCATGAGTGAGAGAGAAGTTGTTGGTATCAGAGAGAGAGAGTACTACTGTCGGGAGATCATCTTACTATTTTTGGGTTTTACTTTTGGTGTTGATTCTATCTCTGAGGAAGTTGCAGGTTTTTATCCTTTATGGTTTGCATGAGGAAAATATTTGTGTTCATTGTCTCTTGTGTTTTATTGCTGTGCATGTTATTCTCTCGAATAAGATCATAAGATCATACTGCTAGCTTGAATGATAAAAATCTAACATGGTATCGGAGCTAACCTGAGAAGAAGACATTATGCAACTGCAGAAGCTAGGGTTTCTTAGTTTTTGGGTCTCTCTCCATAATCCATCAGTAAAATTATTCTAGGTTGACTCTCCATTGAAGGGCGCATCTTTCTCTTGAAGCAAAATTCGATTCTAGACATTTTTAGTTTTTGGTGCGGGAAATTAGGGCTTCTTGCAGAAGAGGAATTTTTGAGTGATCCCAGCATATGATTTCTCTCCTCATCAAAATCAAAGTTTAGAGACCTGGGTCAAGATTTTTGGTTGGGTGAAACTCTGGGAAAGTCAAACCCTAGTTTGACACCGACCTAAAAAAACCCTAAATACTAAAACGGATAAGTTTTGGAACATTCGCTATATATATGGATTAGAGAAGGATTAGGAGCTGAAACTTTCACAAAATGAATAAAAAATTCTTATTTACACTATATCCAAAATTTATACTCATATTTTCTACATTCTAGGAGATATGATCCCTCCAAGTTAGGGTTCCAACCTCTTCCAGGATTCATACCTAAACAAGACACCTGGGGAGAATTCCTATATCCTGGGATAAAAAGGTCCAAATTTTTTTTATGAAGATGTTCAAGAAAAGGAATGGATGTTACTTTCTATGGTCCAATTTTCAGACCCAGAAGATGAAATAGTGACACATGGAAGTCCATACAACTTTGCTGTTCTGAATACTCCTGTAACAGGTCACCTTGGGAAAACGATCATAAGTCCCAATTGTTGAAACCAATTTTGATTAAAACTATGGTTTTGGAATAGGGACAGGTTATTCTACTATAGTGTGAAGTTTCAGACATAGAGAAGCATTAATTTCATATATATCATAGAAATAGTATCAGGAATTTCTGCAGAAGAAATTGGAAAACTAGGGCTTCCTGTTCCGGGAGCTTCCCTCCACTGTTTTCAGAAAAGGAGTATATTGGAAATATTTCCTTGAAGATATATATATTTCTATACAATTAGATCTGAAATATTCCAAGTTTGTAAAATTAGGGATTCTATGACAAACCCTAGATCAGGTAGCTTCGGAACCAGGACGGACACCGCAAATCGGTAAGATCTAATCTTTTGCTATTTTTATTTGAGGTTCTCATTTCAAAGTGATATATAAAATCAGATTAATGATAAGCTTGTTGAGGTTGACAACTTCCAATCATTGAATTATATGATCTCTCTGAAGAAAATGAATTGGACACCTACATAAGAAGAGAGGTTCCAGTTCCAGAGGGAGATGAGGCTCAAAGCCTTACACAAGAAGAACTTGNAACAGATCAACTTGTACGGTAAGTGTCTTCCCTAAAGACACTGAAGATTTTTTATTCCTTTACCAAGCTATTTGAAGGAAATAACATAAGTCAAAATATGACCTTAAGAAACTAGTTGAAGAATGTGAATAACCAGAATGCAGAGACCATACAGTCATACTTTACGAGGGTCTCTCAAATCAAAGAACAACTTGTAATAGTAGAAGAAGAAGTGGAGAATGTAGAAGTGATGATATCCACCTTGAATGGCCTCCCATGATGATGGGATTCATTCATGCGAGAAATTTGTGCCAGAAGGAAGTGATTATTTTCAGCAGACTCTGGGAAGAAGAAGAATCTTGACTCATAATAAGAGAAAACAAGATGGGGGAAACTAAAGATCAAGCTCTCACCATCCAAAGAAGATCCCTCAAGTGATGAGGAATACGAAGGACTCAAATATTGAATAACATCTTATCCATATTAGTTGGATAACCTCTTATGAATGAGAAAGATGATAAAGATGAAGTCTCAAGAAGGAGTCTACCCACGAAACAAATAAATATAAGCATTCAATTGTCATTTCATGATATTGTTTTGTTATGCATTCATTTATATTCAGTTAATGTATTATGCATGATACAATGTTTGCATTAATGATAGTATACTACTAATATGCATGTGATGGGTAAGGAGCTCATGGTTCTATACAACTCTCCATTGTTGCTTATCTAGAATGAAACCTCTTTGCTGACATATTGGATTAGTGCACAATCTCAATGTTGTCCTGGTGGAGATGGAAGGCATCTAGAAAGTTTTCATGAGATATGGATGAATGTTGTATTGGATAAAGTAGTTGCATGATCATATATTTATGCATAAGAATTTTCCAGTATGAATATTCCTTATGAATTGTTTCTAACCATAAAAATGCATTTGACTTGTAAGAAAAATTGCATACATAATCGCCTACAAGCAAAGAAGGATGAGACTTGTTCCAAAGAACAAGTGAGGACTGTTCAAGATGAAGAATAATATGATGAATGCAGTGACATCATTGATGCAAGAACCTTCCATCTATGAAGAAGTAACCAAGAAGAAAGGGAATACCAGTTCAAGAAGAATAATGTCTAGGATGCAGTATCAATACATGAAGGGAAGTTCGTAGTTCCATCATGCAGTAGATGGAAACATCATGGGATATAAGACAAGATTCATAGCATGAGGCTTCTCACAAAAAGAAGGAATAGACTATGAAGAGACATTTGCAGCCAGTCGGAGTTGAAACACATACATGATGAGCTTGATGAATATCGTAACCTTTGCTACAAGGCTGAAGATGAAAGTATATACACTAGATGGATACATAAAATATCAGTAGCATAGGAAGCTACTTGTCACTCTCGTATAGAATGTTTTAGTACATAGAGTATGGAAGATAGAGGGAGTATGATGCTCTTCTTTAGAGGGAGTGACTATAGAATATCTTGAGGTTCGACATGGTATGGTAGGATGGACAGACTACTGATGACTCTAGAATTTACTAAGAGTAAAAAGGATTCCAACCTTTGTGTCAAGGTTGAAGGCGAAAGACCAGTGATGCTCCTATTATATGTCGATGACTTGTTCCTGACAGAGAAGAGGAACTCATTAAATTTGCAAGAAGAAGAATTGCTACCGAGTTCAAGATAAAGGACTTGGGGATGGTGCACTATGCATGGAGGTGTGGACAAGGGAAGTATGCAGTAGAGATCTTGAAGAGGTTCAGGATGATAGACTGCAAGGCCATAACCACACCTATGGCATCGAACCTGAAGCTATTGAGTGATGCTTCATCAAAAGAGGTTGATGCAACAATGTATCATCAGATGATTTATTCCTTGATGTACCTAACAAATATGAGACCAGATATTTTCTCTGCTGTGAACACATTGAGACATGTTGACCTGATGGTTGCAAAGCATGCAGTGAGGTACCTAAAGGGTATAGTTGAGTATGGGATCAAGTATGAGGAAAATCAGAAGATTAACCTGGAGGTTTATGTGGATTCATATTGGGAAGGAAGTGCCGTTGATAGAAAGAGCACTTTGAGGTGCTACTTCAGTATGGGATCAAGTGTTATATCTTGGTTTGGTAGAATTGGGCCCTGCATGGCGCTGAGTACAACTGAGGCAAAATATGTTGCCACTTGCTATTGGGGAGAGAGGAGCAGTGAAGCTCCAACATGTGATCTCTCAAAAGAGGGAGTTCTAGCATAGTCGGTGGGACAAGTTGTCTGAGCATAAAATCTAGCCAAGCTTGTAGGTTGCTCAGATGTAAACAAACCTGTAGGTTGTCCTTAGATGTAATTGGTCCTAGAAAATCTCATAGTTCATCCTTGGACATAATTAACCCTGATGTGATTCTATGCTAAAAATGGCCAAAGTGAAGTTTGAGTACTTCAGGGAGAAGCTCTGTGTTCTCCATATCAAGGTTCCCTCCAAGAGGAAATGATGAGACCTAGAGCCATTCTGATATGTTAAGAGGATTAGGTTCCTTCCATGGTCAGATGCAAGGGATGATCCATTTTATCATGGTGAGAGGATTGGTTCCTTTGACGTCAAATATGAGTGTTGAGCCATTCTAATGTGATTGTAGGATTTGTTACTACATGATCAGATATAAGGGATATTGTCATTCTCTGAATGGAAGTACCTGGTCAGTTACTAGGAATACTCAGTCTAGGACTAAGGGCCATTCTGATATGACTATGAGATGTAGTCTCACATGATCAGATATGAGTGGATGACCATTCCGATGTAATTGAGGGATATGTTCCCACTTGATTAGATATAAGGACTGTTGCCATTTTTTCATGGTGAGAGGATTGGTTCCTTCCATGTCAGATATGAGTGCTGAGCCATTTTGATATGACTGTACGATTGCTTCCTAAATGATCAAATACAAGGGATATTTCCATTCTCTTAATGGAGGCACCTGGTCAGTTACCAGGAACCCTCAGTCTATGACTGAGTGCCTTGCTGATGAGTCAAGGTTAGATGTAAGTGTTGTTCCTTTCCATAGATGATAGTAGTTGTGTACTGTCATGCTGGTGGATGTGAGTGCCATGCCTTTCCACATATTATAGTAGTTATGTACTGTCATGATGGTGGATGTGAGTGTTGTGCCTTTCTGATGAGTCAAGGTTAGATGTGAGTGTTGTGCCTTTCTGACGTGTCAAGGTTAGATGTGAGTGCTATGCCTTTTCACAGATGATAGTAGTTGAGTACTATCATGCTAGTGAAGCTAAGTGCTGTACCTTTCTGACATGGTGTTAGATGTGTTCCTCTCATGGTCACATGTGAGTGCTGTCCATTCTGACTTAAGGTCAGATATAAGGGATGAAGAATACCTACAAGGAGGATAGGCCTACAACTAGCATGAAAAAGGGTTGGCTCTGTAGAACTTCCTATGACGAGAAGAATCATGATGATCTAGATCCAGTGATGATGATCCATCAATGATGATCCATATCAAGTGATGATCTATATCCAGTGATGATCCACATTGAGTGATGATCTATATCTAGTGATGATGATCCAGTAGTGATGATCCAGATCCAGTGATGATACAGATCCAGTGATGATGATCCGGATCGAGCGATGATCCAGATCCAGTGATGATGATCCAACAGCGATGATCTAGATCAAGTGATGATATAGATACAGTAATGGTGATCCATATCAAGTGATGATCTAGATCCAGTGATGTTGATCTAGCAAAGATGATCTAGATCGAGTGATGATCCAGATCCAGTGATGATGATCCATATCCAGTGATGATCCAGATATAGATGAAGATGACTTCAAGATAAAGATGACCTGAAGATGAAGATGAATTGAAGATGACAAGAACTCAATCATGATCTAGATGATAGAGAGAAGAAGACTTTTATTGATAAATTGTGTCGAGAGAATACCTTCCTAGTTAAGAGGGAGTGTTGATGTAATTGTAACTTCAGAATGTATTCACTTGTATATCTTATGTATTATACCCCGACGTTTATTTTGAGAATTATTTGTAATGTAATTGAGTCATGTCATGCCTCGATGTTCACATCGGGAGGTTCTATAATGTAAGCAAGTCATGTCAAGTCGTTGTGGGTAGCCCTCCTATTTGTAAAGGGTTAAAGTCCCCATAGTTTTGAGGCCTTAGGGTTATTAGACTATGCTAGAGAAGTCAACCCTATGTTAGTCATTGTAAGTCGGGGAAATAGTATGCATCGTTGTGTTAATGATAAACCTCCTTGTTTGTCAGAGGAGGCAAAGTCCCCACAAGCTGTGGGGCACTAGGGTTATTAGATACTCCTAGAGATGTCGTCTCTAGTAAGTAATTGTTAAGTGTGGCCGACATGTTGGAGTGGGTTCCAAGTGAATGAAAGAATATAAATAGAGAGTGAGCCTGTCTATTCATCATACATGCACTCACTCATTGGGGTGCATGAGTGAGAGAGAAGTTGTTGGGATCAGAGAGAGAGACTACTACTATCAGAAGATCATCTTACTATTTCCAGGTATTACGTTTGGTGCTAGTTCTATCTCTAATGAAGTTGTGAGGTTTTCTCATTTATGGTTTCCCCAAGGAAAATATTTGTGTTCATTGTCTCTTGTGTTTTATTGATGTGCATGTTATTCTCTCAGATAAGATCCTAGGATCATAATTCTATCTTGAAAGATAAAAATATAACAAAGGAGACTCTCCAACTTCAACTACTACTAAAGGCTCTTCCTGGAGTTGAACACTTCTTTCAATGAAGTCTTTGTTAGTAATCAAGTTGATCAAATTGTGCCCTTTTGAATCTTTAGAATACCCAACAAATAGGAACTCTTGGCTTTGGGGCTACAAAGCCTTCCTCTTTTCAGTTGGAATTCTATCCCAAGCCTTTGAGCCAAAAATCCTGAAATGGGTCACATTTGGCTTGTGCCCACTCCAAGATTCGAAAGGAGTCATACCATAAAGCATCTTATGAGGCACCTTATTCTAGATCTAGGGTGAATATCTTATATCCTTAGAACAAAACTTTGGTGGCAAAGTATTAGCCTCCATCATGAAGGTTTCCATCTCCTTTAGTGACCTATTCTTTCTCTCAGCAGCACCCTTTTTTCTGTGGTGTGTAAGGGATCGAATGCTACATCTGAATACTTGCATATTTACAATACTAAATGAAGTCAAACTTGACATACACACCACCATTGTCAGATCTGAGGATCTTGAGTTTCCTCCTAGACTGGATTTCAACCAAGGCTTTAAAGACTTTGAAGAGGTCAAAAACTTTAGACTTATGCTTTAGGAATTGAACCCAACAATACCTGAAAAAGTCATCTATGAAGGTTAGGTTAGTGCATATTTGGCTTGAACCATGGACATATGAGGGAATGGAGCTGCAATGTCATTATGGATCAACTCAAGAGGTTCATATTTTCTCTCATGACTATATCTCTCACACTTGTGCTCTGGGTGTTTTCCTAGGATACAACCTTGATAGATTCCCTTAGAAAACTTGATCTTTGGTAACCCTATGACCATATATTTTTCACTCAAATAAGAAATATGCTTGTAGTTAAGATGGAAAAATATTTCATGCCAAATCTTGCTTGCCTCATTATCATGAATCAGAAGAGCAGAGGGGTTTGAGTAGGGTAGAAAATGGGAAAACATGTATACCTTCGAAGTGTGATCAACAATACCTTTTGGTATGACTTTACCATTCGAAATCTCAGTGATTGCAACATCATCAGGGGAGAAGATGACCTTCTTTGGAGACCTAGTGTGAGCCATCTGATACACTAACAAGAGATTAGAGGCAAGACCTGAAACATACAACACATCATTGAACTTACGATGGTCAAGATCAATCCTTCCCTTCCCCAAACTATCAGTGAGAGATTCATCTCCCAAAACTATTGGTGGAACTTTCGACATGTCAAGAGAGGAGAATTCCTCTTTTGTCGAAACAATATGTCTAGAAGCTCGAGAGTTTATGATGAAGCTAGGTGATCTTGATGTGCTAGCAACCAAGGCATGTACTCTCTCTCTTTCCTCTGAATTTGATCCTTCTTCCCTATTCTTTGAGAAATCAGGAAGGGAGATGTTATTCTTCTCCAGGAGTTGGGTCAACATGTAAATTTTCTTCTTCATACAAGATCTCTTAGGATGATATCCCTTACTATAGTATGTGCACTTTATCATTTCTCCTTTGCTCTTCTTCTTCTCAAAGTTCTTCTTGGAACCTTGGGGCTCCTATTGAGACTTGTTCTTATCTCTCTTTTTCTCAGGTGGCTTTTTAGATTTTTTCATTCGTTTTGAATCCACCCTTGAATATCCAGCAACCAAAGCTTGGTCTTTGGAATATTTGATGGTGCCCATCATCACCAACTTATCTTATTCCCGTGTGAGGGATTCCGTGAACTTTGCAATATTAGGCATCTTTTAGGCTTGATCTGTCAACTTGGTGGCATGGAAGGTCGAAACAAAAACTAAATAGTCAAGGCAAAGCTTAGAGAGTATGGCCAAAACTAGTTTCTCTTCCTTATTTTCAATCCCACATTGTTTTAGCTGCAAAAAAAGGGCTTTAAGCTTGGAAAAATAGAGTTGCAAGGATTCAAAGCTATTGGGACTCAAGGAGATCACCTCATTCTCGATTTGATGTCCTATCATCTCATCTGTCTTTCCAAAAATATCTACAAGATTCTCCCACACTTCATTAGGTGATTTCAATCCATCAATATGGAAGAGGAGGTCTCTTGAAATTCTCAAACACAAAAGACCATAAGCCTCATCCCTCCTGTTGTGCCATTTGAATTTATATGCAACTACATTGGGATCTGCCTTAGTTTCCATAGTAACCCTGTAGGGAACTTTATCTATCAAAAATATATCCATCTCATCTTTCCACTCAAATAAATTGAATGGAGTCAAGATTATCTTCTGAGATTGGTCCATAGCTCAAAAACTGTGCCCTTCAGTCAACAGAATATGCTCCCAGTCAAGATTTCAAACCTGCAATAGCAATATAGAAGGAGATAAATCAATATACAGAGGATTTGATAACATGTGGAAATTGAACCAAAGATATAGAACAATTACACTCACAAAATTTCTAATCAAGCATGCAAAATTTAAACCAAAGGAGACTGAAATTGGAGCATAACACTAATCTGTATTCAGTAAGTGTACAATAGCTAACCTTATGAAGTAATAGGATCCTACAATATATAATTACATAATATATTCGAATCCATAAGGATTCCATTCAAAAATTTCAAAAAGAAGTCTTACTAAATCTAGTCAAATCCCCCATAGGTGCATAAAGCAGTTTCCAAATCAGCCAAGATGCTCACGAATTGGATAAATCAAGTAGGAAATATAAAGAGGGATGGAAAGAAAACTCATAAATGCTTTTATTAGGATAAAAGGAGAGAGGATGATGTGGGAAAAAAACAAGAAGCTTTTATCCTATTCTAGCTTTTCCTTTTGCCTTAAATCTCAATAAAACGGGAATCTTTTCAGAAAAAAAGAAGATATGCACTTTGGAGGACCTGGAATAATGTAGACATGATAAAATGGGTTTCCAGGATGTTTCCCAAGCGCTCCATGACTTATTTTTAGCATGTGTTGACTTCTAGGACATGTAGAAGGCAACTAGCATAGAGTGGAATCTAGGAAACTAGGTAATAAGACAAAATTGATTTAACTAATGTCGAAGGTAGGTAACTATGGGTTGATTATTCTAACAATAACTATTCAATTTAATACAGAATGATAAATTGGTGTCTCAATTCATTGACTCAGTATATAATATGAAGCACAGAAATAATATAGATAAGCAAACTAAAAATATATGTAGTTTGAATAAAAAAGACAAGAGTGATCTTGACCCACTTGTTGATATTGAAATTGAAGGATATCATGTTCGAAAATTCATTCTCAACTTTGGTTTACAAGTAAATATTATGACACGAGATACATGGGAATAGTTGGGCAAACCTCGCCTAAACGAGTCAGGCATATACCTCAAATTAGCCGAGCAAGGACTGATCGAACCCATTGGCGTTTGGAGAAATGTTGATACAATAATAAAAGGCATATTGACTAAGATCGACTTCAAAATGATCAACCCGAAGGAAGGATCTAACTCCTTTCCATCCTTGGTAGGTCGACCATGGGGAAGAAAAATGAAAGCATCAATATCTTTAGACAAGGAAAGAATAAAATTAAAAGGGAACGAACATAAAGTTATCATCATCATTCATCCTTCACAAGGTGAACCTTGGAATGAATGTATTAATGAAGAATTTGATATTCAACAACTATACCAAATACACAATAATGAAGACTATACTGAACCCAAAAATTATGGTGAACTTCATCTACAGAACCAGGACTCTGGCGGATATAACTCAGATGCAAAATTATATGATCGAGATATTGAAAATTATGAAACACAAGCATGAGGTTGTTAGACCATTCAAGTTATCCAGAAGAAACCAACCCGACAATCCTTTTCTATATTGACTATCCCAAAAATATTTGAGAAAAGAATAAGGAAATACCCCTCACTGGAACCAATAAAAATAGATAATAAACAGAGTCTTCGGTATAAAGAAAGAGAATCACCAGTTCTGCACATAGAACAAGTCTCTAAGAACCTAGGTGGACATGGACGACTTCAAATCCTAGTCGAAACTTGTACAAGACAAGCTGCTCGATGGTGTGATACCCATCAGTCGAGACTACAAACATGGACAACAACTTCGAATTTGTTCGTTAGAGATATTTAGAGGAAGGAAGATAACAAAATAGGTACAAATACCTATCTTCATCCAAGGACAACATCCATAAGAACATATATGAATGTGTGAAATAGAGTGGAGAAGACTTTGTTTACAAAGATGAATGTATATGGCCACACATGCTTCCCTCGACATTAGATGACCTACCTAAAAATTGGTAGAAAATGGAAGAGGCACAAGGAGAAATATCCTTATGGAATGAACTTAGAGAAAATTTCATTAAAGAATTTAGCTTTATACCGGAAGACACAAAATTAGTCGAAGCTACAAAACAGATAAAAACATTTATACAACCGACTAGTAATGAATCAGCACCAAATAGAAGTCGACCAAATACAACATGATATAACATTCGATCCAACAAAATACCACAGTCGACAAGACTCCAATTAGAAAATGAACACACATATGGGAGGAGGTTTCAATTGAAGATCGATCACTAAGAAACAATCAAACCATTTAAAATGATATTCAAAATTGAGTTGACCGGCAAAAACGACACCGACCGAATGACAGCAGCAGACTTTCCAGCAACATTTTCACAGTTCATAGAAGGTATTCAATATATTAATGAAATTAAATCACTAGAATGGTTGGATGAAAAAGTAAAAACTAAATAAATTGACATTTCTAATGATAATAGATCAAAAATGGAAAATATTGGCAATTATTGGACTGAAGAACAAACCATAGAGATCGTTGACTTATTAAAATAATTTCAAGATGTATTTTCATGAGACTATAAAGACTTAAAAGGATTAGTAGTAGAAATGGGTGAGATGAATATAGACATCAAACCCGATGCCCAACCCATCAAGAAAAGACCTTATAAGTTGGATCATAAATATAAATAAATAGTCAAAAAAGAGATCGACAATATGCTAGCATCTAGAATAATTTAAACCATTGACTGGTTGGAATGGGCAATCCCAATGGTTGTCCAACCGAAAAAACACAAACCGACAAAACTACGCATTTTTGTTGATTTTCATGAATTAAACAAGGTTACCTTAATAGATCCATTCTTGAATCCATACGCTGATGAAATCCAAAATGAAGTCGCAGGGAATGAATGTTATTCATTTACAAATGGATTCTTAGGGTATAATCATGTGCCAATATCCAAATAAGATAAGAAAAAGACAACCTTCGTATGTGAATTTGGTTCATTTTCCTATAGCGTCATGCCATTTGGTCTCAAAAATGCACCTGCAATGTTTTCAAGAATAGTTGTCAAGACATTTCAAGAATACATCTACAAAACAATGGTAGTATACTTCGATGACTAGAAGATCTATTCTATGTTGAAAGACCACTGTAAATGGTTAAGTATTATGCTGGAATGCTACCGACAGATTCAGTTATCTCTATGATATAAAGAAATTCATATTCTTAACCCCTATATGAATCCTATTAGGGAATATTGTAAGCAAGGAAGGTATCAAAGTCGACTTTGCAAAGATAAAAATTATCCTCAACTTAAATCAACCAGTGAACCCAAAACATGTCGGAGTACTATTAGGACATAAAGGGTACTATAGAAAATTCATTCGGCACTACTTTGATATGACATACCCTCTGGAAGAACTGTTAAGAGAAGATCAAGAGTTTAACTGGATAGAAGAATGTGATACTTCCTTCAACACATTAAAGAGAAAATTAGTCAAGGCACCCATTCTTTGATTACTGAACTGGTCGATCAAATTTTGATGTGCACATTGATGCCTCAAGTTAGCAATAGGAGCAATCTTGACACAACCTAGCGAATATGGCATTGATTACCCAATCATATATACTAGCAAAAAATTAAACAAATTTGAACGCAACTACTCCACGACAGAAAGGGAGGCATTAGGGATGGTCTTTGGTCTTCAAAAGTATCGACACTACCTACTAGCTAACCCATTCATATTCTATATAGATCATCAAGCATTGAAATACGTCATCAATAAAACTTTTCATCACGGAAGAATTTGCCACTGGCTATTACAATTCCAAGAATATGAATTCAAAGTTGTAATTCAACTAGGACAATTGAATGTTGGGCCCGACCATTTGTTGAGAATTGACACAGGGGAGGAGCTGACAGGAGCCAAAGATGACCTGCCAGATGCACACTTATTCTGAATAGAATTTGTTCCTATAGAATTTAGAGGAAATAGTGCAATTTCTAGAAAATGGTCAAGCACCAGAAGACATGAACACTAAGAAAAAACAAATTTTAGCCATGGAAGTATCCCCATACACCTTAATCAATGGATTCCTATACAAAATGGATTTAGATGAAGTACTCTGTCGATGTGTGTTAGAACATGAACAAGAAAAAGTTATGTATGAAGCACACTATGGACTAGAAGGAAGACACTTTTAGTCGGATACAACTGCAAATAAAATCAAACAATCAGGTCTATGGTGGCCGACACTATACAAAGAATTTAAAAAGTTTGTGAGAAAATGTTATAGCTTCCAACGCCTAGGTAGACTGCTACCTAGAATATAAATGCCTTTAATATCACTAAACCCAAGCCTCACATTCAAAATTTGGGCTATCAACTTTATAGGTCCATTTCTAGTCCCAACAAAAAGGACAAGCGCAAGGTATATCATAACAACAGTTGAATATGTCACTAAATGGGCAGAAGCAAAACCTGTCAAAACCTGCTCTAGTGAAGTAGCTACTAAATTCATATATGAAAACATTATCACTAGGTTTGGTTGTCCTATAACCTTAATTAGTGACCAAGGCTCACACTTCATCAATAAAACAATTACAACATTGACATAATAGTTCAAAATCAGTCATTGACAAAGAACAGCCTATCACCCTCAATCAAATGGAGTAATAGAAGAATTCAACAAAACACTAACAGAGGGTCTAACAAAAATTTGCAATAATGACAAAGATGAAAAGGATGATAAAATCCCTGCGGTACTATGGGCATACAGAACAACATATAAATGCTCGACCGACCAAACACCCTTTCTACTAGTCTATAGTCAAGAAGCATACGTTCCTTAACATTTTTGATAGTAGACACCCATGATAGCTGACATCTTACATATCAATGTCAAAGAAGCAAAATAGGATCGACTAATGCAATTAGTCAAACTAGAAGAACACTGACTACTTGCTATACAACATCAAGAAATTCAGAAGCAACAACAGAAGGCTTGACATGACTGAAACATCAAAAGTAATAATTTGTCGGTCGGAGACCTTGCGTTATTATACAATAGTCATGTGAAAGAAAAACCTAAAAAATTTATACATAGAATGGATGGGACCGTATATTATCAAAGAAATCAATGCCAATGGATCAGTTTGACTGAGAACATTACAAGGCACAGTATTTTAGAAGCTGGTAAATGGTGCCCAACTAAAACGGTACCAAAAATATAACTATAACTATAACTATATACATACATACATACATACATNCTTCGACAGGTGTAGTAGACCATTCGACAATAATTGACATTTTTACCATCAACATACCACAGATCGACCATATCTTCATCATCGATAAGAGGACCAAAATATCAAGTCAAATCATCATGACTACAATGAGAGGGAGCGTTGAAACCATAACGTATTAACTCAGCCTTCATTACAACATCCTTTACCATCAAATCCACCATTAATAACAAAATCAACAAGATCGCCATCTGCTCTTCCTATAAATACTACGCCAATAAAACGTCACATACTATTTCATCAAGACGCAAAGAGACAGAATTAGTAGACCCCCTTGAGCAAATAAACTACCAAGAGAGATGAATAGACAACTGACAAAATGGCCCCAAAACAAACTAGAGCCACGAAAGCCAAAGTAAAAGAGTTGGAATTTTCCGCAAGTCCACTAGTAAAACGATTAAAGAACATTAAAAATGTGAAAGTATAGGAAGGTTCATGGGTGAAACACTGGACACAAATCAAAGAATGGGCTTACTGGGGTGAATAAAAAATGATAGAGGAAGCAAGGAAGGTAAATCATAGCATAATTATGAACTTTATTAATGCACCGCTCATGGCATGATTCATAATCAGCCGGTACCACAATTGGAAGTTTTACTTCGACACACTGGTGGAAATATTGACTAAAACCATTTATAAACTCACTGGGTTGTCCAACAAAGGAGACCTTGTTCTTGTAGGAATCAAGGAAGGATTAGTCGGAAGACTAACGGGAACACCGACAGGGAAAAATTCAAAAAGGTTAATAATCAGGAAAGTCCAATCCAACACACCCAAAATGGTGGCCAAAATTGTGTATACCAGCCTGACTATCACAGGACGCAGCTGTGAATTGAATCTCTACATGCTAGAAGCAATCGAGTGCATAGAAATCACAGTAAATCTATACCGTTGGGCCCAATACATGGCCGACATACTCAAATCCATCTACAAGAAGTGCCGGGAACCAGGCGCAATGATCAGATTGTCATCAATCTTAATATGGATAGCTATGTACCACTCATGTCTATTCAGGTATAAATATTTCTTGGAGCTGACCATGTTTTATATGTGGCACTTTAACAAGATTTCAATGGCTAGAACCCCATTTGAACAGGAAGAAAGAAAAGTGTTCCTAGAACACTGGTTTCGAAACCTAAAAATATGAACAGCGATATTGAGGGTGTCTCAAAACATCCATAGATGTCTGCCTCCTACAACGAACATTCAACTAGAACTAGACCACACAGCAGTATGGAATTAGAAAGGGTCTACAGGAACGGAAAATCCACTCAACTACTATCCAACAGTTGAGGAGATATTCACAGAGTTGGCCAAGAATACCAAAACCGACATCCACATACTGGAGGATGCAAAAGAAAATAATCAAGTTATTATAGATCCATTGACTGACTAGGACAAGGAGGAAGACTATGAAGTCAACCTTCACATTAGTACTTTCACCTCAGGGGACACTCTGACAGAGGGGAAAAAAACCCTCCAAATTGACAATGCACCGACTGAACAACAGGAGATCACAGCGATAGAGAAAAACATTATCATCCCAAGTCAACAACAGGAAAAAGGAGGACAACATATAGAGGAATATAGTCAATCAGATAACCCGTAGTATGCTATGACAAAAGAAATTTTGAGGAACATATCTAAGGAAATAGAAACCTCAAGGAAAAAGACAAGAACTTAGGGAAAAGGGAAGGGGAAGCGTAAACTTATATTATTAGAGGAGTCAGAAGATGAGGAAGAAATCCTGGCTACTGCTGTTGACATTCTGGAGGATGCTGAAAAAAAAGGGATTAGTCGAGACCCAATTCAAGCAGCTTGTCAAGTCTGGTGCAAAACAAGGTAGGCTGAAGAAGGTAAGAACTGCTACCCCACCCGCAATAGATTCTATTGATTTAACCCTGGACTCACCAATACATTCTCCAACTAGAATAACACTAGATTCGATCGTGGCCATATCACCAAGCTACAAGGAGATTATCCCTGGAACCCTTAAGGAAAAAATTGATAAAGATCTTGAACTTCAACAATTTATCAATAATCTACCAAATCTATTCCTTAAAGCCCAGCAAATCAACACCACCCACAAACTTGTCAAGTCAAGATCTTGCCAAGAAATCCTCATTCCACAAACTTCATCACCACCATCAGCTATAGGACTTATCAAATCATCATACATTCATAACTCTGATCTGACATCCACTGTAGTCGCAACCCACATTTCATCATTTACACCAACATTCCAAAATCATCCAGCCAAGGAGGAAGGGAGGGGATTTCTTTCCCTCAAAGGTAATCTAGAAGCCTTAGATGCCGAAATCAACAACCTCACTAAATATGAAGGAATCAACAATCCCATTGACCCTCAAACAGAATTTGAATACTCTATACCAACAAATATTCTGACCACCCCTCTCGCTCCAGACCATTCGCCATCACCCTCACCACCAGAACCAAAGGCTCATCACAATCCAGAACCACCATCTTCACCACCATTAGAAGCAAAAATAGCCACAAACCCCATCCCAGAAACCCAACAAGCTAATCTTACCACAACAAATTTTTTGTCGACCGATAATCCATCAAATAAAGAACAAAAAAAACCACAGAAGCAGCCAACAATAGTACCGACAGGATTAGAAGTTGTCCATAATTCGTAGCATGAGAGAAAGAGAAAAGAGAAGAAGAAAAAAGAAGAACAATAGAAATAACAAACACTGACAGCTATCCACCTTCATCACCTGGGATCGACTTCTAGAGTCGAAACACCAAAGCTAAGAGATGGAGATTTGGATAGAGTCGTGGAAGCACTCACCAAATAAGCACCAACCAGAAATCGAACAAACTAAGAAAGAATCGAAAAAATGAAAACAGACCAGGTCAAATTCCTGACTAAATGCAAGACTTTGACACAAATAGTGATACTGGGGACGGCTAAGAAAAACAATGACAAACCATTCGAAAGAGCATAGAAATTTCTTAAAAGTGTCATGTCGAACCTATAGACATAGCTGCAGATGAAGAAAGACAAGCAAAAGGAAGAAAATTATGTGCTAGTAAGGCAGCACTACACAACATCTTCAGAGGCACACAAGGTACATCATGACCACTTAGAAGAGTCTGTCACCATGGAAGAAGTATTACGGAGTTGGTACATGAAATATGGATAAGTATTCCAACAGGTTCAGTAAATCTAGGAGCACATCTAGAACTTAAAAAAACAACAAGGCCTAGACAACACCATGAGAATAACAATCCAGGACTGGATCATATGAGAAACAACAAAGCTAGAAAAGATAGAAAAAAAAGCGCATCAATGGATGACCCAAGAAATACCAAGCATCAAAACACTCGAAAAGATATTCCCAAAAAAGAAAATAGTGTTAGATACAAAATATGAAAAGGATCAGTCATTGGGACCTGAATTGGAAAACATCATAGACTGTTCCATTCAAGATAAGATGTCGACCCTATCAAGCCTCACAACCTTGAGCATTGATATCCAAAATGCTCTATGTAGTTGAGAAGAGTTTCAACACCAACTAGACATCAGAGAAGAAGCTATTATAGAATTATATGTTCAGAAATAGTCATCCATTAATTTACACAGCCTGTGAGAACAAAACCAAAACACAGTAACTGCTTCAGACAATCATATTTTCGAGTACCTCCCCCGTTTCTTTGGGACGAAGAAATATTTTGTTCCTGGGGGAGATGTTGGAGGAGGTAGCCGGTGAGCCAACTAGTCGAGTTAACCGACTATTCGGATATTAGGTCACTATCCAAAGGTCGCATCGATTGACCGAACAAAAAAGTAGTTACTCATAACCATTTTGTAAATCATATATAATAGGTTGTTGATCTAGTTAAGAACTTGGTTCAGTTTTGTATATGTATGGACCCTCATGTGATTCTATAATATAATATGTTATTCCATTACATGTTCTTGTGTCTTGTTTCTTTATTTTTATATGATACTTATGTGTATTATTGGTAACCTTATGTGATCTGTGAGATTACAACTGCTCCTATAATGTATGGATTGGTCCCTAGGGATACTAATCATATGCAATCAGGTGTCGTAAGTGTTATATGACCATTAGGTGCACGCCCCATGTACTGGTGGTTGACGATGACCTCCTAAATTATGATAAATTAATCAAATAGACTATGTGGGTAAAATGGAGGATTAATTAATCCTACAACCCCCCTTAATCCTAACTTTGGAAAACTTGGGCTTTGTCAACTAGGCCAAAAGTCACCCATACAATCTAAATGAAATAAAATATTTATTAATAAACAATGAAAATGGGGAAAAACTCATGGGAACCCCCACCCATCAAAATAAGCAGGTAATCTAGAAATAATGAATCAAGTCTTTACATCGATAATATATTTGAGGTAAACAAATCTGTTTTCATTGAAGGACTTGGTAATAGTATTTGAAATCTTCTCCTTTGTAGGGGAGTAAAGGAGTGTCATAGTATTTTCATGCACTAGTTCCTGAATGTAATGTATCTGTACTTCAATATTCTTTTTCTGTTGCTTTTAAAATCAATCACTAGATATATTTATGGTACTATGGTTGTCACACTAGATGTCTACTAAAGGTGAATTGTGAATCCCAAACTCTCTCAAGATGCCATGCAACCAAAATTTCTAAATAGTTGCATTCACATACCCCTTATACTCTACTTTTACTGAAGAGTCTGCAAGAGTTTATTGCTTCTTACTGTACTAACAAATTATCCCAGATCCCAACATAAACACAAAACCTGAAGTGGATTTCCTATCATTCCCATCACCAAGCCATTCTAAATATGTGAAGCCAATTCTATCTAATATTGCATAAATTATATAATGGATCCTAGAGTCTCTAGTACCCTGCACATAATGCAATATGTTGTTTTTTTCCATCCAATGCATCTCATGTGTCTCCTGCATGCATATGGAAACAACACTCATGGCATAGGATGTATCTGGTCTCGAATTTGTGATGTATAGAATACTTCCAATGAGTTGTCCTAAAAGAGTGCTATCAATCAATGGTGTACAACCACCTTCTTCTAGCCTGATGCAAGATAAGAGAGGAAAATGGGATGCTTTATAGTCTTCCATGTGGAATATTTTAAGCAAATTTGTTGAGTGTCTAGAATGTGAGATCATGATTCATGAAGTATTTGGACTTACTTATAAATCAATGAAATTCCTTAACATTCCCAGATTTTTTATAGAAATTTATTTAGTCAAAGATGGCTTGAAGCTTCTCAATCCAATAGCAAAGCTGCTAGAAATGAGTAATTCCTCCGCATATAGGACATTCAACAATAGTGATCCCCCTTTGTTATGCATGTAAAAATTGCAGTAATATTTGTATCTCTCAAATTTTTGTGACATGAGAAAGACATCCATCATGGAACACCATACCCTTGGGGATTTTTTGAGCTAATAGAGATATTTCCTCAGCTTTCAAACTAAGGATGATTCTTCAATGTACTCCTCATCTTGTATCATGTCCATCTCCTCTTTCAAGTCACCATGGAGGAAGGAAATACTCACATCCATGTGATGTACCTCCCACCTCTTTGAAGCTACGACTACAAAGACTAGTCTGGTGGAGTCCATTCTTGTTATTGGAGTGAATGTCTCATTATAGTCAAGTCCATAGAAATGTGAGTATCATTTTTCCACCAACCAAGCCTTGGACTTGGTTTTGGTTCCATCAGAATATAGCTTGGTCTTGTAGACCCATTTTCACTAGACTAACTTTTTCCCAAGAGGAAACGTGACAAGCTCCAAAGTTTTGTTTTCCTGTAGCAAATGAAATTCCTAATCCATAGATGGTTTCCATATTGGATCATGGAAAGCATATTTGAATGATTGACGATATGATCTCATCATCATGAAACACCTCTCTAAGAGAATTGTATATATATGAGAGAGTACAACATGTCCATTCTGATATTGGGACCTTGTTCTTCTTCTATCATCTAGATCCCCAACAACATCCCCAACTACTTTAATGAAATTTTGGGACCATTTAGTCTTATGAGTTGGAATATATGCTATTTATGGATCTACATCATCTTCAAGTGTAATATCAATATCAATATCATGTTGATATTTTTCCTCATCTTCTGAATATGAAACATTAGACAATAAATCTATATCTACAAATGGAAATAAAGGAGATTTTATACCTTCATCTACTTGAATGATATCTAAGATTGTGCTAGGTATGATTATGGCATAAATTCCTAGAATGCATATGCTTTCAAGGCAGGGATTGCAACACCCTTTTCTATAATTTTTTCGGTTGATATATTTGAGATCTCCACTTAGGAAATACCAAATACCACTCACTTCGGTGAGCCAGTATGTGTCATTTGACATAAAAATAAAACATTTGTTGTAGGTGAGGGAACATATAACACATTTTTGAACTCTCCATGATGGATTTTAATAGAACCTATCCCTACAGCTAGGATTTGTGAATAATCCCCCATATTGTTAGTAGGTCCTCCTAACAGATATAGAGAGGTAAAGGTTTCTTTGGAAGCAACCATGTGGTTGGATGATCCTTAATAAATAAGATAATCCGTTGACCAGGAGAATATTTATTTTAAGGAGTGGAATGTCTCATTTTATTCTATCTATTATCTAAGTTCATATTTCTTTGGGCTTTGTTGAAAGGAAATATTATTTTGTTCAAGGATATTTAAAATTTGGTCAATGGTTTTCATAGCAAATTATTTAGTCAAAAATGGCTTGATGCTTCTCAATGCAGTAGCAGAGATTCTAGCAACAATCAAGTCATCCATCCACATATTGGACAATAAACAATACTGATCCCCCTTTATTCTACATGTAAACACTATAGTAAGATCTGCATCTCTCAAATTTTTATAACATGAGAAATACATCCATCATGGAATACCATACCCTTGGATATTGTTTGAGATGATAGAGATAATTCCTCAATTTTCAAACTAAGGATGAATCTTCAATGTAACGCTCATGTTGTATCATGTCCATCTCCTCTTTAAGGTAACCATGGAGGAAGGAAATCTTCACATCTATGTGATGTACCGCCCACCTCTTTGAACCTGCAACTTCCACGACTAGTCTCGTGGAGTCCATTCTTGTTATTGGAGTGAATATCTCATTATAGTCAATTCCATGGAATTCCGAGTATCCTTTTTCCACCAAATAATCCTTGTACTTGGTTTTGGTTCCATCAGAATCTATCTTGGTCTTGTAGACCCATTTTTACTGGACTAACATTTTCCCAGGAGGCAAGGTTACAAGATCCAAAGTTTTGTTTTCCTATAGCAAATGAAATTCCTAATCCATAGATGGTTTCCATATTGGATCATGGAAATCATATTTGAATGATTTAGGATCTGATCTCATCATCATGAAACACCTCTCTGAGATAATTGGATCTCTATGGGAGAGTTCAACATGTCCATTATGATATTGGAACCTCTTTCTTCTTTTATCATTTAGATCCACAACTAATTTAATAAAAAATTTGGACCATTTAAGATTATGAGTTCAAATAGATCCTATATATGGAACTACATTCCCTTCAAGTGTAATATCAATATCACGATCATGCTGATATTTTTCCTGATCTTCTGAATAAGAAACATTAGACAATAAATCTATAACTACAAATGGAAATAGAGGAGATTGTATACCTTCATCTACTTTGAATGATAACTAAAATTGTGCTATATATTAGTATGGCATAAAGTGTTAGAATGCATATGATTTTGAGTAATGGATTGAAACACCCTTCGCTATAATAATTCTAGTTGATGTATTTGAGATATCCGCTAAGTCAATACAAAATATCGCTCGCTTCGGTGAATGATTATGTGTCATTTGACATACAAATAAAACAATTGTTGAAGGAGAGGGAAGATAGAAAACATTTTTTAACTCTCCATCATGGATTTTAATAGAACCTATCCCTACAACTGGGATTTGTGAATAATCCCCATATTATTAGTAGGTTTACCTGATAGATATAGAGAGTTGAAGGATTCTTTGGAAGCAACCATGTGGTTGGATGCTCCTAAATCAATCAGATAATCCTTTAAGCGAGAGATGATTCATTTTAAGGAGTGGAAGCTCTCATTTTATTTTGTCTATTATCTAAATTCATATTTCTTTGGGCTTTGTGGAAGGGAAATATTGTTCTATTCAAGGATATTTGAAAGTTGGTTAATGGTTTTCTTCATGGACTGGGTCTCTCGATGGAACCCTCTCATACAATATGAGTACTTATCTTTCTCAAATTTATTGTTCTTGTTCTCTTTGGACCCTAAGGCTTCATCAAAAGGGTTATACTTTGACTTTGAATCAAAAATTTTATTCTCCTTCCCTTTTTGCTTCCCTTTAGCTTGTGCTTTTCTAAAGTGTTCCGCTAAGAGGGCCTAAGTCTTGGAATTGTTGATCACTCCCATTTGAATCAATTTGTCTTTATTCTGGATTAATGACTCTACAAATGTATATAGAGAACGAATTTTCCAATTTGGGATTGATACTCTTCTAGAGTGGAATGTGGATACACAGACTGAGAATTATGAGCCAAGATTGCTCATAATTGACAATACAAGCTACTCATCCGTCCTCCCTATCCTACATTGCTTGCATTAAAAGACTACGGCTTTGTATTTTGAGATGAACTATTGAATTGTCTCAAAGTTTTTGGGTTGGAGTACAATGAGATCATTTTCTAGAATATGGCCTCTAAGGTCATCTTATTTTCCGAAAAAATATTAAATCGTGTCTCATGCTTACTTTGGAGTTCTAGGTCCCTCAAGGTGGAACAACAACTCCTTTGAGATGTGGATACACATTAAACCAAAGGCTACATTGAGCCTATTAAGAAACTTGGATTTCTCAACATATTGTTGAGGCTCGACTTCTCTTCCTATTGTAATCCTAAACATGCCTTTGTTGCACAAGGATATCTACATATCTTCCCTCCAATCAATATAATTGAAGGTTGTAACGATTATATGTGATAGAGGAGGTGAATTATCCATTTCACTATATGTTGATCAACAAATATTCAATAGCTACATAGGTACCTTAAAAATCACTGCAAAAGAAACTTCAGTTTACAAAAAATTGTGATTTCAAACATTTCCACCTCGCCATGTGCACTTTTTCATAGTCTTCCACACTAGGATAGACTTCCATGGATAGAATTCATAGAGACCAATGCAATGATTCCAGGATCTATGTGGAAACTCAACTTATTCTAGTGCAAGGATGGATGTTTCATAGGTTCAATGTTTTCCTAAACATAGCCTCTGATACCATGTTATATTTCATGAAACATAGATCTAAAAGACAAAATGAGAGCTATTTGAAACGAAGTATGTAGTGGAATTATGAAATCAATGTAAATTGAACAACGGATTCATGACAAAAATTTCACACAAATCAGAAAAGTATTGATTAAATTATCATTACATCAATATTAATTAATTAATCGGTAATATAATGGTAGTACAAAAAATAGAATTTGAATACTGTGGATAAGATTTGAATTCATGAACTCAAACTAACTAGTTAGCTAACTCAGAGTGGAAATAATCACACAAGGATCTCACTAGTTAACTCCAAATAACCAAATCATTCTACAATCAATTAACTGATGATGGTAAGTGAGGGTAGGTGAATAATTGCACCTACACTCCCATGGATCATGCAAATTGGTGCAAATATAACTTACTTTTATCTAACTGATTGTAACTTAAGCATAAATGAGCATGACTAATTACCTACAATAGCCAACTGAAAGGTGAATGTTTGTGGCACTCAGAGTGGGATCCTATAATGTAGGGATTGGGCCCTAGGGATCCTAAAGTTATGCAATTAGGTGCAGTAAGTGAAATATGTTTGTTAGGTGTGTCCCCCATGTATTGGTGGTGGTGATGACCTCCTAATCTAGGCTAAGTGAATCAAACATACTATGTGTGTAAAAGGGATGATTAATTAATCGTAACAACAATCATGGTATAGAATAGTTGGACATAGTTTATCGCGTGTGCTAGTTCCACACCAAAAAAGGGTGGCCAAATGCATTGGGAATGATTTGGTGATTTTGGCATCACGTTGTGGAGTGAGTAGGTTTCATTTTTTTGGTGGAAAATTTTGTCTATATTTTTGGCTTGTGCATATGGATATAGATGTGGAGCATAGGAAGCATAGCTACAAGGAATACATTGACTACGTCTAGAGGGACCTTGAGGTGACTCGGGAGTTTACTGATGTTTGGATATTGATGTTTTTAATGTTCCCCTTCAAGAAGTCGATGAATTATCTCCTACGAGAGATAGTAAGTCTGTGGGACCTAACTTTGTGGGTATTCCATGTTGGTTTCTAAGACTTGGCAATTACCACCCACAAACTTTACTTTTTGATAATTTTGAGCCCTCGTGAGATTAGGGATTCCATTAGTCCATGGATGAGTTAAGGGAACTCTATTAAGGGTGTAATCGATTGGTACTGTGACAGATCAAATGAGACCTATGTTGATGGAGAAATCAAGATGAGGAGTTTGGTTTCTATGAGGGTCTGGTTCGTTGTTGCAGTGGTGTTGGGGGTTGTAGGTCCTACATCGGTGCATGGTATTTTTGGTGGCAAGTTGCTTCTAATAGAGAGGGTACTGGGTGGTGAGGAGTTGGCATGGGAGCTAATACTTTGAGTGATAATTATGCATCTACTAGAACATGTGCATATGAATAAGGAGATCGCATTCATTCATGGGAGTGTCCTATGCTCTTCTATATTCGAGTAGTTCTATTCACTGCAACCTATGGTTTTGGTGCGAGTACAAGCTCCATCTCAACCATGGATGACATTCCAGGGGAGTGATGCCTGGGGGAGGTGAAGGTGGGTTCCTTTTATATCACATGGTTTATGGATACATGGATTCAATGAACCAAACCTATGTAGAAGTATCTTTCATAGCCGATGGACTATGATATTGACCTAGAGATTCCTCTACCTCTAGGTGGTTGAGATGAGATAGGTATGCATCAAGTTTTATTAGTCTGATATCTATTTCTATACATTATATTTGATGTTATGTACATATTTTTTATATATTCTTGTATTGAATATTCACTTGGTGTTCTTACTGATGTATATGTGGGACTAGTTCCAAATTCTCCTAGGGTGCATCACGATCATCAACAAGGTGAGATGGAGGTGAGGGATAGTGCTGGTGGTGCTACTAATGTTGGTGTTCCTACTAGTGAAGCTATAGGTGATCATTGTTGGGAGTGATGCGATTGTCATATCCTTGGAAAGGATGGAGAGGATATTTGTTGTTGCGACTAAGGATATTGATGAGAAGGCTTTATGGAATCTCACTGATGACGAGCTATCCCTTACTCTATAATACCTAAAAGAATGTGTTTCAGGTATTCTATATGTTATGCCAAGGGTGATCATTTCCTATCATAAAGTATGATAAATAGAGGGAGGGTAGACATATCCTCCTAGGTACAGACCATGATTGGAGCTAAGGTTAACATGGGGACTAGATCTAGAGGTAGATAGAGATGAAGTTGTGTGACCTTTGTCCATGATGGGGCCACAATATGTTGATGTCATTGTAACTTTAGAATGTATTCACTTGTATTTCTTATGTATTGTAACCCGATGTTTATTTTGGGATGTATTTGTAATGTACTTATGTCATGTCATACCCCGATGTTCCTATCAGGAGTTTCTATAATGTTAACAAGTCATGTCAAGTCAAGGTTGGTAACCCTCATATTGTCTAAGGGTTAAAGTCCCCACAGTTTCAGGGCACTAGGGTTATTAGACTCTCCTAGAGAGGTCAGCCCTAGTAGGGTTTACTCAAGTCGAGAATTAGTATAAATAGAGAGCTAGCCTCTTTATTTAACACACACTCATCCACACTTAGTTGTAGTGCAAAGCTAAGGAAGAGAAAGACATTGGGGCAAGGAATAAAGAGGTTACTATTGTCGGGATATCATCTTACTATTTTGGGGTTTTATTTTTGGTGTTGATTCTATCTCTGAGGAAGTTGCAGGGTTTCCCTAAGGAAAAACACTATGTTCATTGTCTCTTGTGTTTGATTGATGTGATTTATGTTCTCTTGATTAATGATCATATTGTTATGCTAGCTTACTATTAAAAATCTAACATGGAATCAGATCTAGCCTGAGAAGAAGACACTGTGGAGCTGCAGGAACTAGGGATTCCTATATTGTGGATCTCTCTCCACATATTTTAAGAAAAGGTAGGGTGCAATAACTCTCCTCCCTAGGGTGCATCTTTATGTCAAAGCAGAATCTAATTTTGAAGTTTTTCAATTTTGGACCTAACACTACTACTGAAAATTAGGGCTTTTCACAGAAGTGGAATTTTTCCGTGATCCCAGGCCTGGACTGATCTCCTCCACAAAATAAAAGTTAGGGATCAAAATCAAAGCATTTGGTTGGACAGAACTCTGAAAAAGAAAAACCCTAATCTGCTCCTGAACCAGCACTGCAGGATTTCAGCTCCAAATCCAAATTCGACATCTTGACCTGGTAAGATCTAAATCCTTTGTATTTCCATTTTAGGTTCTCAGTTAAGATGTCTCATCATACCAAGGTTGAGGGAGATGATAACTTCTCAGCCTGGAAGTATAGGATCTCCCTGGTCCTGGAAGAAAATGAGTTGGACTCCTATATCAATGAGGAGGTTCTAGTTACAGAGGGAGATGAGGCTAAGGCATTACACAAGAAGAAGATGGTTATGGAAAAGAGGATTATTGCTGATTCAATAAAGGATCACCTCATACCACATGTGTCCTCCATGAAGACACCTGAAGCTATGTTTGATGACCTAACCAAATCGTTTGAAGGGAAGAACATAAATCGGAAGATGACTCTGAGAAACCAACAGAAGATTGTGAAGATTCAGAATGCAGAGACCATCTAGTCTTACTTCACTAGAGTTTCTTAGATCAAGGAACAACTAGAAACAATAGATGAAGAAGTGGAAAATGTAGAGATTGTAATGACCACCTTGAATGGTCTCCCTAGGACATGGCACTCTTTCATTAAAGGGATCTGTGCCAGAAAGAAGTTAGTCAAGTTCAACAGACTTTGGGAAGAATGTTCACAAGAAGAAGCTCGGATAGCAGCTCGAGAATAAAAGATGGGAATTGAAGATCAAGCTCTCACAGTTCAATCCAAGAAACCCCGAAGGGACCATCATCATCATCATTCTAAAGGTAAGCACTCTTCTCACAAGAAATCCCAACTCATATTTTATACTTGTGATGAAATAGGACACTTTGCAAGAGATTGTCCTAAAAGAAAAAGGAAATCTCACGGGAAGAAAAACAACAAGAGAAGACATCATGCTCATGCTGTAGAGGATGATGAACCTTCAATAAAGAAGACCAAATATGAAAGTGAATATTCTTCAAGTGATGAAGAATATGTTTTGATTTCCGCTCTCACGGGAAATATCACACATGGAAGCAATGATTGGCGTATAGACAGTGAGGTTTCCAAGCATATGATGGGATTCAAGGAATCCTTTGTGAGACTATCAGAACATGAATCATCTCATAAGGTGAATCTTGGATATGACTACCAATATCCAATAAAAGGTAGTGGGGAATCTTCCTATAAGCTAGACTCTCAAAATTCTATGACAATGAAAGAAGTATTGTTTGTACCAGGACTAAAGAAAAACCTTCTCTCCATATCTGCATTAGATGCAAAAGGAATGAGGGTTGCATTTATAGATGGTCAAGTCATCATGTGGCCAAAAGGAAAGACTATCAATGATGTAGTAGTGATTTGAGAACAAGAAGGAGGATTGTACAAATTAAAGGTCCATCAAGAACAAGCCTTGGCCCATGACATAGTAGAGCCAAATGAGCTTTGGCATAAAAGGCTTGCACATGTGCATTGCAGAGCACTACCACTTACAAGCAAAGTTGTTGAAGGCCTTTCAAAAATTCAAGCAAAACATGAAGGGGTCTGCAAAGGATGTGTGAAAGGGAAGAATACAAAGAAGACATTTCCAAGTAGAGAGAGCAATACAAAAGGAATGTTGGAAATAATCCACTCCGATGTATGCGGTCCAATATCATCAAGTTATCTAAGTGGGGATGTATACTATGTTTATTTTATTGATGACTTTTATAGGAAGACATGGATCTACTTCATGAAGAAAAAAGATGAAGTATTCAGCAAGTTCAAGAAATTCAAATCCTTGATCGAGAATCACACTGAAAAGAAGATTAAGACCTTTTGATCAGATAATGGTCTAGAGTTCACATCGAATGAATTCAAAGATTTATGCAAAGACTCAAGAATTAAGAGAGAGTTTCCAACTCCTTATAATCCACAATAGAATGGGATTGCGGAACAGAAGAACAGAAATATCATGGAAGCTACAAGAGCTATGCTTCATGATCAAGATATTCCTATGCATCTTTGGGCAGAAGTTTCCAAAACAATGGTGTATGTATAAAACCGTACTCCACATAGAGTACTCAAGAACAAGACTCCTGAAGAAGTCTTCCCTGGAAAGAAACCAGAAGTCAACCATCTCATAATATTCGGTTGTCCTGTGTACATACACATTCCAAAAGAGAAGCGAACAAAACTAGATCCTTCAGGAAAGAAGGGTATATTTGTGGGATACTCTGAAAGGTCGAATGCTTACAGAATATATTTCCCATGATTCAAGAATATTGACATCAGTAGGGATGTGAGATTTGAGGAAGACACAGCTTACAACAAATCGAGAAAGAAACCTACTGAATAATCTAAAGAAGTAGAAGCACTCAGAATTCATGATACAACCATGAATGAAGAAACTCAAGAAGAAGTTCGAGAATCTAAAGAACCACAAAGACCTATAGATCCACCTTCAGAAAAGAGTCCTCATAAGAGGAAACCTACTTGGGTACGAGAAGCTATCCAAGGTGTGAAAAGTTATGGGGCTCTAGAAGAGAATCACAGAGAAAGAAAGAGGACCATATCTTGATCCGGGTATGTAGCATTACTATGTGATTTCATCGATAAAGAACCTTCCAACAATGAAGAAGTGGCAGAATGGAAAGAATGGAAGGATGCTATGATCAAAGAGTATCAACCGATCATGAAGGATGATGTTTGGGATGTTGTCCCAAGACCAAAAGGGAAGTCAATTGTAACTTCCAAATGGATCTACAAGATCAAGCATGTTGCAGATGGTAGCATAGAAAAACATAAAGAAAGATTCGTGGCTCATGGTTTCTCACAGAAAGAAGGAATAGATTATGGAGAAACATTTGAACCTATAGCCAGATACACTTCCATTAGATCAGTACTTGCTCTGGATGCCGTAATGAATTGGAAGATACATGAAATGGATGTCAATACTACTTTCTTGAATAGTGTAGTAGAAGAGGAAGTGTATGTAGAACAGCCACTCAATTTTGAGACACATGACAAGGAGTCTCATGTATGTAGATTGAAGAAATCCTTGTATAGTTTGAAACAGGCACGTAGGACATGGTACGACAGAGTTTATAGCTTTCTATCCAGTTTGGGATTTACCAAGAGTAAAGCAGATTCCAACCTTTAGTATAAGGTTGCAGATGGAAACCCAATGATGATCCTAGTATATGTAGATGATCTATTTGTAACAGGTATGGATGGGTTGAATGCTGATACAAAGAGAAAGCTTGCTGCTGAGTTCAAAATGAAGGAGTTGGGAATGATGCACTATTTCTAGGCATGGAGGTGTGGCAAAATGCAGATGGAATATCCCTCGAACAAGGGAATTATGTAGTAGAGATCCTGATAAGGTTTGGGATGATTAACTACAAGGCTATGGCCACACCTATGGCATCGAACCTGAAGCTATTGAGATATGCTTCATTGAAAGCGGTTGATGCTATGATGTATCATCAGATGAGTGGTTCCTTGATGTATCTGACGAACATGAGACTAGACATTTTCTTTGCTATGAACACCTTGAGCCAGTTCTTGACAGATCCGAGACATGTTCACTTGATTGCTACAAAGCATATTCTGAGGTACCTGAGGGGTACAATTGATTATGGGATCAAGTATGAGGCGAGTCAAAAGATTAACCTAGAGGGTTATGTTGATTCAATTGGGGAGGAAGTGCCATCGATAGGAAGAGCACTTTAGGGTGTTGCTTCAGTATGGGATCAGGTGTGATCTCTTGGTTTAGTAGGAAGCAATTCTATGTGGCACTGAGTATAGCTGAAACATAGTATGTTGCAGCTTGTTCAGCTAGTTGTGAGGTAGTATGGCTAAGGAAGCTACTATCTGATTTCTTTCATCTCCAGTTGGATGCTACTTATATACATTATGACAACCAAATTTGTCTGAAGTTGTCAAAGAATCCAGTGTTCCATGACAAGTCGAAGCATATCGAGATCAAGTATCACTATATCAGGGATATGGTGTAGAGGGGAGCAGTGAAGCTCCAGTATGTTGCGATGGAGGAACAAATAGTTGATGTGTTGATGAAGCCATTGGTAAGGGTGAAGTTTGAATACTTCAGGGAGAAGCTTGGTGTTCTCCAGATCGAGGTTTCCTCCAAGGGGAAATGATGGGACCCAGATCCATTCTAACATGGTGAGAGGACTAAGTTCCTTCCATGGTCATATGTAAGGGCTGGTCCATTCTGACATGGGAGAGGATGAGGCTCCTTCCATGGTCAGATGTAAGGGCTGGGCCATTCTGACATGGTGAGGGGATTAGGTTCCTCTCATGGTAATATGTGAGAGCTGGGGTGCCTTTTTGACGATTCAAGGTCAGACGTAAGTGCTGGATAGGCTATTCCGACTTAGGGTCAGATATAAGCACTGAGAAAGAACTACATGGAGGCTAGGCCTATAACCATCATGAAAAAGAGATGGCTCTATAGAACTTCCTGTGATGAGAAGAATCATGAGCTAGAACCTATGGCAATGATCCATATCTAGTGATGATCCATATCGAGTGATGATCTAGATCCAATGAATATGTCCAGTGATGATCCAGATCCAGTGATGATGTCCAGTGATGATCCAAATCTAGTGATGATCCAAATCCAGTGATGATCTAGATCCAGTGATGATGTCTAGTTATGATCTAGATCTAGTGATGATATAGATCCAGTGATGATTTCCACTGATTATCTAGATTGAGTGATGATCCAAATCTAGTGATGATGTCTAGTGATGATCTAGATCAAGTGATGATGTCCAGTGATGATCAAGATCAAGTAATGATCCAGATCCCATGATGATGATCCATATCGAGTGATGATCAAGATACGATAATGAAATAAGACTTGAAGATGAAGATGACTTGAATATGAATATGATGAGAGCTTGATAATGACCCAGATGATATAGAGAAGAAGACTTGTATTGTTAAATTGTGTCGACAGAATACCTTCCTAGTTAAGAGGGAGTGTTGATGTAATTGTAACTTCAGAATGTATTCACTTGTATTTCTTATGTATTGTAACCCGATGTTTATTCCGAGATGTATTTGTAATGTACTTGAGTCATGTCATACCTTGATATTCCTATTGGGATTTTCTATAATGTAAACAAGTCATGTCAAGTCAAGGTGGGTAACCCTCCTATTGTCTAAGGGTTAAAGTCCCCATAGTTTTGGGGCACTAGGGTTATTAGACTCTCCTAGAGAGGTCGGCCCTAGTAGGGTTTAGTCAAGTCAGGAATTAGTATAAATAGAGAGATAGCTTCTCTATTTAACACACACTCATCCACACTCAGTTGTAGTACATAGCTGAGGAAGAGAGAGACATTGTGGCAAGGGAGAAAGAGGTTACTGTTGTCGGGAGATCATCTTACTATTTTGGGGTTTTACTTTTGGTGCTGATTCTATCTCCGAGGAAGTTGTGGGGTTTTCTCCATTTATGGTTTCCCTAAGGAAAAATACTATGTTCATTGTCTCTTTTGTTTGATTGTTTTTCTTGTTGTTCTCTCAGTTAAATATCCTAATGTTATGATAGCTTAATGTTAAAAGTCTAACACAAGACTCGGTAGGTGGTGGAGCAACTTGAGTGCCATGGGTTCATGCTATGGTTGTATTCAGTGTTGTGGGTCTTTATTTTTACATTTATTATGATTAATTCTATGGGAAGTGGTTTATATGAAATATCCCCCATAAAGCACATGATTCTTTTCCTATATGCCCGACGACGACCATTTTGTACAGGACACACTATTATATATATATATACCATTATTGGGTGGTATATATGTTAATTATCATGGGTATTGATGTATTCTTATGTTTATGATGTTTATATTAATATGTTGTTCATAGTGATGTTAAATAGTTGGTAATCTTACATGATATTTTGATGAGAAAAACATGATGATAATAGGACTAGTACCAGTGTTGGGACCATTATCAGCAATGAAGGCCTGGTATGACTAAGCATCATATGGTGGTGGTGTCAGCATGAAGTACACCCATCTTTTTGGATTTCATGTGTTTTATGAACTAGGTTTGGATGAGGAATTGGAGGGATTTCAAAAGATATTTTCTTAGGAGACACGATGTTTGTGATTTCATCTATGGTGACCATATTTATGGAAGCTACCTTGGATGTTGGGGTAGGTGTACGTTCCTCTATTTTTTGAATAAGATGAATGGTTTCCAATGACTTTTGAAATATAGGTATATTGAGGAAATGGTGTGTATAATTCCCAAGTTGGGAACAAATCGAACACGCTTTGTTGGTTCATAAATAATTGAACTTAGGGGTTGATTGGTTTGATGTGGCATCAATATTAGCTTAACGGGAATATGTTTTACCAACATGTGTATTCAACATGTTTGTTTCATGACCTTTTTTTCCACACAAAGTGCATGGTGGTGTGCCCTACATGGTAGGTGTATCATGCATGATGGGTTATTTAAGCGTTTGGTGGGTAGCACTTGAGATTAGGTGCCCTTGATGAGTATTCAAGGGTATGGTTACCTATAATGGGGGATTTCAACTTGGGATGAGTAGCAATTATGTTGGTGAGGGTAATTTGATTAGGTGGAAGAACTCCTTGATTTTGTGGTTTGGTGACTGTCGATGGTGGTTTATTCACAATTGTTGTGGATTTGATAGGTGTATCTGGGGTGGTAACTCATTCTACTAGCACCATCTCATAAGGGTTAATGGGTTTTTATGCTATCTCTGGTAAATATGGTATAAGGTACCGCACAAAGAGTCCAAGAGTGAGTCCCAGTATGGTTATCTAGGCCATAACCAGTGTTCCTCGTACCTTTGTGGGAGGGTACATAAATGGAATCTAAAACATTAGTGGCACAAAATGGTTCAAATTTTGTTGAATATTGTGACATGATGGGATTGTTGACGATGATTAACTAGGCATGGAGAATTTTTTCTATATTTTAAATGGTACAGGTGATACCTTCCATCTAGGTGGGAAATGATAGGTGGAGTTCATGAATAGGGCCCTAGGAGGTCAGTGTCCTTGTAAACTCTGGGACTAATCTCAACATATGGAATTCGGTTTGTCTCGCTTACCATGGGTAAGACATTTTTAGGATTTGTTGAATAATTGGGGTTTTAGTAGCTAAGTTGGTTGAGGGTGACCACCTTCCCATTGAATGGGAAAATCATGATACAAAAAAATTAGGAGGTTACTGCCTTCATGGAATGCATATAACTACGACATAAGAGAATGTTCTAATAAATTTTGGCATTGATGACTTCAACATCGATCATCACCATTTTTCTTCCTAGCTCAATGGGGACATTTTTTTACAAGCATCGTGGTTGGGATGCCCTACCATCATATGCATGGAGATCAATAGAGGATGGTGCTAACTCATGGGGATCCCAATATTTTCAACACATTGGAATACATTATGCATGTCGATGTGCCTTTATCGATGATGCATTGATGGATGATGATGTCTTTGACGATGAACGAAACTTGAAAAGAAATTGATGAGGGTAATTGTGGTTCATCCTTGTCAAGGTCAAAGGTCATGAGTTTTGCATCATAAGGATATATAACTATGAATGAATTCAACAATTCCTTTCATTAGGAAGGGCATAAGTGAATTACTTCTAAGGTCTACATGGTTGCAGGTGATTGTGAGAAATCGCCATAAATGTTGTAGTTGTGAGTAGCCTTCATGTAGGGATAATCATGGGTTTGCATTGATGGTTATTAAGGAAACTTCATGATTTTCTCCATGCTATGGTTTGGGATCTATAAAGGTCCCATAGAAGGTACTAAATTCTCTTCAATGATAGGTGAGGTTTCAACATTGGTGTACCCTTTAGTGCGATTTACTAGGTTGAATGACATTGAGTTCATATAGATATTTTGTAAAGATACATCACATGGGGGCCAAGAATTTATTTTTTGGGTAACCATGCATTGGTTGGATAAGGTTTGTATCCAAACAACTTACAGGGGTTTTTGTGCTCGAGGAACTTGAGAGGGTTTGTTGGTTTCTTTTTATTTGCTCCCAACATTTTTTGATAATTGGGGATAAGAAAGCAATGGTGAGTGTAGTGACCATACTCACAACATATCCAACAAGGGTAGTTTGTCCTCAAGTTGGTGTTCTTTCCTTGATTAGGGGGATTTCCCTAATGTGGGGGTTGGTTAACCTAGTTTTTATTCTAATGGAGAGCTTGGTTTCCCCTTTCTCCATGTTGTTATGGATTCCTATTCTTTTCCTTTTTACTCCCCTGATTATTCAAGTTAGAGGGATTAGATATATTCAGAAACTAAAATTGTTGATTTTGTTGTTGTAGAAAGGGTTGAACAAATTTTACTCCCATATGGGGCATGGGTTCATCATCAGGAGGGAATGGGTATGGGTAATAGGGATTATATCTTAGAGGTGCGATATACAATGGTTTCATAATGTGTGATGTGGATGTTGATGTAGATAGTTCCATTTTTTAATGAGGAACTCATGGTACTTGAATAGTACTTAGGTAAAAAAGGTTGTATGTTCCATATTGAGGATTCCCAAATGGAGGATTTGTAACAATAGGAGTGGGGGCCAACACAATGGAGATAGGTCGATACTCTATCACCATGGGTTGTGGTGCAAGATTTGTTTGTGGGGGAACTTTGACATTGGAGGAAATGGACCCAATAAGTCTATCCATGGAATGTGACATACTTAACATAGGAGGATCTAGGGATCAATATTGAGAGTAATATTGTACTACAGTGTATTGTTGGAGGTTGTGCAAATTTGGAAGATATTATTATATTATTTATTGTACCTCCTAAGGGCATTGAACTTCTTGTGATAAATCATGTAAACCGTAGAAAGAACAATGTAAGCCTTGGGGTGAAAAGAAAGAAAAATAAAAAGATAAAAATAAATTATTATAATATATTTTATTGTTCCCCCAAGAGAAGTCAGCCCTAGTGAATTTTCCACTTGGAAATTAGTATAAATAGGAGGTGCACCTCCTCATTATATGATACACTCACTCAAGTGAAATTTGCATTATTGGGAGAGAGAAGTTCATATATGCTGAATAAGAAGTCTGTTTTGGGGTTTCTATCTTTGGAAACTACTTCCATCATTTCTCTCTCTTCTTTGTACTTTGTTCTTAGAATTATCATCTGTAAAGAAAGGTTGGTGTGTTTTTTCCCATTTGGGCTTCCCACGGTAAAAAAAAATTATGCTAGTGTTTTTTGATTTGCCTTTACTCTAGTGATCCTATTGGTATATTAAATTAATATATACTGCTACAATATTATGAAAATCTAACATGGTATCAGAGCAGTACTAGAAGAAGCCATTGATGAACACTATTGGAACCGTACTGAAACTAGAGTTTCATCTTTCAAATCCTTTACTCAATTGTTTGGAAAAAATATCTTGGGGAATTTCACTCTAAGGAGGGCACAACTTTTGGTTAAGCAAGAACTCAATTTAGAGAATTTTCAATTTTTGACCTAATTTTGGAACCACAGCAAAAATTAGGGTTTTAGTTTTTGACCTACTTCCTCCATAGTTTTGACTCAACTCTACCTCTTCTCATCTTGCCTCTCTAGTGAGAATTTATATGTGGAGTCATTTTTCTAGAACTCCAACTTTCATTTTTTACCTAGCCTCTACTAGGGTTTCATATCGAGATCTACAATCAAGATGATCAATATGAAAGTTGAAGATCATCTCAAAGGAGCTTCCAACATCATCCCCTATAATTCTAGGGTTCTTCTTCTATTAGAAGAAAATGACCTATTAAATTTTGTAAATGAAAATGCCTAAGAATAAAAACCTCATTGGAGGAAGAATGATGGAAAAGAAAGGAGTTTCACGGAATTAGTTATATAGATCACTTGGTTCCTCAGATCTCAGAAAAGACGACATCGAGGAAGATGTTAAATAAACTAAAGAACCTATTTGAACACAGTAGCATCAATGTGAATCTCACATTGAGGAATAAACTGTCAACATGAAGATGATTGACAGATATTTACCATGATTTTTCCTAGGTGCCTCTACTCATCCAAGTTTCTAGCCAGGTATGGGAGAAATCCCATCGAAATATGAGACAGAAGCATAGTGGATGGTCGGGTTCACACAGGCTCCTCTGCTCGTTCAGGTTCTCATCCAAGTATGGGAGAAATCCCATCGACAAATGAGTCAGAAAGGTAGTGGATGGTTATGTGATTGCATAGGTACCTCTACTCATTTGGGTTCTCATCCATCTATGGGAGTATAGCATCGGAAGATGAGACAAACATGCAGTAGATTGTCATGCACATTTGATCGTCGAATATCTCAAGTTGGGTATTGTAGGATCCCATTGACGGTAGAGACTAACAGGTAGCATAAGATCTTCTCTCAAACATATTGATAGAAATGATTCATGACAACCTTTAATTTGTATACAGATGATGGAGATAGTATAGATGTACAAATGAAACCCAAAATATCATGACGCTGATGAAGACATAAGAATACCTTCCTTGTTGAGAGGGAGTGTTAGATTTTTTGGAACTTCAGAAGTTATTATTATATTATTTATTGTACCTCTTGAGGGATTTGAACTTGTTGTAACCAATCATGTAAACCCTAGAAATAACAACGTAAACCTTGGGTGAAAAGCAAGCAAAAGAAAAAGATATTTTTTTCTTATTAAAATATATTTTATTTCTCCCCCAAGAGAAGTCATCCCTAGTTATGTTTCCACTTGTCATATCACTATAAATAGGAGGCTCCCATCCTCATTATAACATACATTCACTCAAGTGAAATTCGCATCACTGAGAGAGAGAAGTTCGCACATGCTGAAGGAGAATGTTTTTTTTGGGTTTCTATCTTCAGAAAGTACTTCAATATTTTCTCTCTCTTCTTTGTACATTGTTGTCATAATTATCATCTCTATATGAAGGTTTTCGAGTTTTCTCCCATTTGGGTTTTCCAGGATACAAATTATTTTGTTGTTGTTTTGTGCTTTGTCTTTCTTCTAGTGATCCTATTGGTAAATGAAATTAAGATATACTGCTATAATCTTATGAAAATATAACATGCACAAGTACCCTAATTGGAAATATATGAGGTCAAAGTGTTAGGATTTGAGAATGAATTCTTCCTCACTTTGTGGCATTGAGGCATCCATATCCTTTGTGATAGCTGGTTGGAGTGATTTAAGAAACCAATCCAAAAGGAATGGAGGTTGAATGTCAATTTTACATAAGGTGTGACAATGAATCCATTCATGGATATGGTACACTATGTATGTCACATTACAACAAAAACGATATTTAGCGTCGAATTTAGTGCATTTTTAGTGCAATTTCTTCCCAATTGTGGTGAACAATTTGGCACTAAACCTAGTGCTATTGTACATTTTCATAAAATGCCATCTATTGCATATTTTTTTCCGTCCTTTTTAACATCCATTTTTGCATCTTTTGTTATTCCTTTATTTCCACCCAATTTTTCAACTTCTATTGCATCTTCTTTTGCATCCTTTGTTACATCCTTGTTTGCACCCAGTTTCATGCTCAGTTTTGTATCCAATTTTGCATCTTATTTTCCTCCTAGTTTTTCATCGAGTCTTGCACCCAATTTTGCACCATGCTTTGCATAAAATTATATGTCCAATTCTACATCTAACGTTGCATCTAGGATTGCATCAAATTTTTGGCCCAATTTTGCGTCTAGTTTTGCATCCAATTTTACTTATAATGTTGCATCCCCATTTGCATCTAATTTTGTATCTTGTTTTATGTCTTTTTTTGTATCCATGTTTGTGTCTAATGTTTCATCTCGTTTTATGTCATATTTGGGTAAAAGCATTGTAATGTGTCTCACTTTTTCCCATTTTATGGTGATGAAATTTAAGAACTAAAAGTATTTGTTTAGAAATATTCAAATCCATAAGAACGAGATAATGATGTAATGAAACAAAAGTTTCAATTATGAATGAACTTTTATATGGTATTTTTTTTAAATAAAAAAATTATTTTTATCTTATTTATTTCATTTTATTTAGAGTCCATTTACTATTCTTTCAAAAATCTCATAAGTACTCACAAAACCGCGACCCCCCATATCTACCTTCATTTACTTATTTTATTCCAATTTTTTTAAACAAGTTATTTATAGAAACTTTTAAGATTGTTGTACATTTTTTTAATTTTATTTCATGATATATTTTAATTATTATTAAATTATCAATATAAATAATAATTTTTATGTCTATGTAAAAGTGCGAACCCAAAAAATATCATTTTAAGACATCAAAATCAATACCTTTTCATATGAATATGGAAATGATATACAAATGATTGTTAAAATTATTTTTTAAAATTTTTTAATCACATTTTTTTATTTTTCATAATAAATATTTTAAAGAAATTTATAAAAACAGAACAAATTTTCTTGCCGCAAAGTGAGACACATTACCATGCTTTTACCCATTTTGCATCTAGGTTTGCACCTAGTGTTGCATCTCGGTTGATGTCTTTTTTTGCATCTATGTTTGAGCCCAATGTTGCACCCAGTGTTGCACCTAGTGTTGTGCCTAGTTTTGTAGCCATGTTTGTATCTAATATTGCATCTAGTTTTCTATCCAATGTTGCATCCCATCTTGCATTCAATATTACATCTAGTTTTACATCCAATGTTTCATCCCATCTTGCATCGAATATTGTGTCTCATTTTAAGTTTTTATTTGCACCAAGTGTTCCTTCCATTTATGAACCTGGTGTTACACCTAGTTTTATGTCCATCGATACACCATATTTTGTGCTCAATTTAATGTCCAATTTTACGTCTAGTTAGGAGTCCAATTTTTCATCTACTGTTGCATTTAGTTTTGGACCTAGTATTGCATCTAGTTTTGAGTCATTAATTGTGTCTAGTGTTGAGTCTCTTTTTGCATCCAATTTTATGTTGTGTGACATCCATTTTTTGTGTCCATATTTGCATCTGACATAAGGTCGAATTTTGCATCCACTTTTTTGTTTGGTGTGACGTCCACTTTTACATCTTGTTTTGCATTTAGTGTTGCATCTAATATTGCATCCATATTGCACTACTACATTTTTTACCTTTATAACTACATTCCAATATCATTAGGGCATGGAGGAATCGAACCACCAACATCCTACTTGTAAAATAGGTGTTCTTCCATTGATCTAGCACCCTTTAAGAATCAGGAAGAGGAGCAATATTAACACATAGATTTGATCATTTGTAATTCTAATAAAATACAAAAATATCCAAAGACATTCAAGCTTAAAATCCAATTTAATTTTTCAAACACACTAATAAGCACAAAAATATACCATCCTCAGGAAACAAAATATTATAAACAGTTACGCAATATATTAAAGTGGTCCGAAAAAGAGTCTTAGAAAACACCATAATGCATTGATGCATACCTAATAATCTAAAATTGATATGGACACAGAATAATGGATGTGTTTAAGAAATAGTTGTACAATCCAATTGAGGATGTGTGTGTTGCTACATAAATTTTGTTATTCATTGATGAGGTAATTTTGTTCAGCAATGGGATGGTAAGACAAGAAATCATGAATGGTTACTAAAAGAAGATGCCTACAAACTAAATAGTGCTACAAACTAAATATAAACTTAGGGAATATTTCTTAAATCTTCCAAGAAGTACATATAACTGCATTATACCTACCATCTACAAAACATGTACCTACTACAGCTTCAAAATCAACCACTATCTATAGAATAGAGACAACACATTCACATCCCAGCTAGAATAGACCATACCATAGTCATGGCCTTTAGGAGAGGGTATGCATATTCAAAAATAAGGTTTATAAACCCCAGAGGAATGATGCTTAAGTGAACAGTCCAAGAGCAGCCCAGACAAATGAACACGGTCTACTTTATTAGTAGCAAAATGGAATTATCATGCATTCTTCATGTGCTAACAAATGGAATTCAATTCAAAGGAAATTGTGAAATTATTAGTGATTCCAATATGACTACAACAATAATCCAGTTCAAATGATGGAAAAAAACCATTTCCTAGCTAGATGCAAGGTCCTTGATGGACTTGGAGTAATGTTGGTGGTAGCAATTTGAATGAAGACTGAGCCAACGAAGTTGAATGGAACAATGGCCAACAGGTGGGGAGGAAGAGGTTCAGTAATAAACCACCAAAAATCATCATAATAGATGAAGCAAAAACCTAAAAGAAGTGAAAAAACCATCAAGTTGAGATTTAATATAAGAATGTGAAGTTCTTATTAGGAATGTGGGTATGCCTAAGTTTCGATATGTCTCATTAGAAAGCTGGTAAAAGAGACTTTCAGAAAATAACAAATTCTAAACTCTAGTGTTGTTAATTTTTCCCTTCAAGGTAACTGTAGGGAAATGTATTAGAGAGTTTGAATTAAATTTTAATTTCCTTGTTTCAAGTTGTGTGGTGAGCAAAAGAAACTGTAGTAATTATCTGTAAAATCACCTAAGTGTGAAAAGAAAAAATAATAATGCCTAGTGAAGTGGCAGAAAAAATAACACTATTTGGTTATACATATATTCATGTTGCGTCAAGTGGTAGATATAGGAAACATGCTCTAGGGGTTCCTACCACATACATGAACATATAAATGCATTAGGTATAGTCCTGACACACATCTGGTACAAGGTGTAATAAAAATTGGCAAATCCAAGCTATCGATAAAATCTTGATTTCAATTTATGGAGGGAAGATAAGAGCAACTCTCATGAATTAACTTGACAAGTTGCATTTCCAAGACTTCAAATGATCAGGAGAAAGTTACCGAGGACAATAACAACCATTGTTGTTCATAATATATACTTAACAGCTTGAACATTCATGAATATAGACCTCACGATTCCTAACACATCATCTACACAACTATTCACTTGCAACAAATCCATTGAAGAAAAGATAGAAGACTACATTGCAATGAAATAGATATCATCAACAAATAGCATCATGAGGCCACTACTCCATTCATTCTCGTCATCGGCAATAACATTTGTACAAGAATTTATATTATTTTAGTGCAAACAAGTTAATACAAGGTTAAAGGCTACAAAATGCAACATAAAGTATCTATTTGGTAATACCCAAAATATACCACTACATTATGAATCCTTCTTTTCTAGGGAAAACTATCACATTTTATTACTATATAAAGCACAAAAATGCTTTCTATGGGTGTTGTAGCAAAAAATAAAAAATATAAATCTTACTTTGCTTTGTAAACCAAATCTTAAACTATCCACTAAACATAATGTCCCTTTTAGGAAAACAAATATAGTCCTCCTTTAAGATCTTTAAAAAAATTAAAACTATAAGATAAAAAATGCAATTGGAAAATTTTGAAATAAAAATACAAAGGTCAGATATAGAAACCTTTGGCATGCCCTCATTGAATTATACAACGAGAAGTACCCCAAAGTGGATAAGTAATACCTCTTTCGATATAGCATCAAGTCATTGGTTTAATTCTTTGTAATGTGGTAGATTTTGAAAGTATTGAAGATATCAACTATCTCCTTCAGAAATTATGAAGCCTTTATATTATATACTTGTAATATCATACATTGGGTTCATGTTGGTTGTTGTCTAGTTGCCAATGTAGTAAAGGGAATATTCTAGCCAAAAAATTGTTTGATACTCAATATTGTGCAGTCTTTTGTCAACCCAAAACTCAAAACTTTGGATTGTTCTAGATTGTCTAGATCCTACCTCTTGTGGTCTTTATCTTTCTTTATTTTTCTAATTGTTTACTGTGCACTAACTATACAAGTTTGTTCCTTTTCCTTGGTTGGTGTATCTATGTTAGAGACTCATACTTGTGTCCACTTGACTATCTGCAAAATCATTTTTCCTTTATAGCTCTTTGCATTTTCCAATGATGTTTGGCCTAAAAGAGCATAATTATTACTACACCTTATACCCAAGTTGGAAAATGTGATGACCTAAAATAGCATAATTATATAATGTTGTATAAATGAAATTGAAAAGTGTTGAAGATGGGTATTGATTGAACACCTTTATGAAGGTGCGTAAATGTAGTGGCTAGTAGTAAAAGAAAGAGGTGCTTCACAGTAATAGTGAACAAGGCAAGAGAACAACATCAAGACATTACAACTGTAGTAAAGCTGCCAGGAACACATTTAAACACATATAATCACAATGCCTTAATGAATATGTCACCCTCAGTCTTAGACAAAGTTTTCATTTGGAATATAGCAAAACAAAAATAAATAATCTTGTTTTCACAATAAACAGTGATAAAAAGAGGTCTCTCACAATAGTCTGAGGAATGGGGTTAGTCACAAAAGAAAACCCCTGCAGGAACTAGCATTCTAATCTGGGCATATTTCCAATAGGTAAGGATGTTGCAGACCTATATCTTTCAGTGTTCCCTGTAGCAACTTCAACATCGATTAGAGACCAAATGATAACCTTAAATGAATTTAGGTTACAATAATAAAAAATAGTAATTTGAAGACTAAAAAGGATTGCAGCTGTGGCATAAACATATTTACCCTTGGATGAGTATGATGGTGCTATCATGGAGTAGATTGGGACCGAATTTGTCACTTTATCCTTGTGTTTGCCTCTGCTGTCTCAATGAAGAAAATCTTGGGGATTTTTATATGGTTGTTTAAATGTATAAGGATGATGTTGAAGAAGCTGTTAGGTTGATGGCATACCTGAGCACAATTCTTGGTGGTCCTGTGCATATAAGAAATAGTGAGGAGACTTATACCAAAATTTGGAAAGAATTATACCCATATCCTAGAGGTGATTTCTTGTAGCAGCGAGTCATCAGTAGCCATGAAAGGGGCCGATTTGGATTTTGAGGCCTTACTATAGCTTGTATTATGGAAGGCGTCACTATCTCAACACACTTCTGTTAAGTATTTCTAATAATGATTCACTCTAAGAAGGTTCTAGGTATCAAAAAACATTAGATTGAAATCTTTTCAGATCTGCGCAAACATCTAGGTTGAAGCAGCAAACAATATCCAAATTTGGGAATATTTCGATGCAACACTTATTGAGTCTCAACATCATATGAAGCATTTTGTTATTGCACATCCTAAAGACCTATAAAGGCACAAATAACACCGCATTATTTCAAATTTGGGCATGATTTTAGACTGTTCATATAGCATGTAAACAAGCATTGAATTTTAAATTCTAGGCATAACTATGTGTAGAACAGTAGTAAAAAGAATTTATTTCCAAATTGTTTGTAGTAGGATATTGGACATCCATATCTAAGAGTCTTTACATGCTTGATCCATCTTCTTGTGAGATTGATCCATGCCCCTTTGTAGTATGGGACCTAAACATCCTTGGCATGCTTTCTCACTATTTTGGTGCCAATCTCATGAGACCCCCCCCAAAAAAAACCATAAATGAACTTTAAAAACCGTAACTGCCACCTATAGAACAGCCACCACGTCAAAAAAAATACACATTATTTGGCACTAGGCATAGTTTGGCATTTGGCCATCATGCTGCATGATTACTCACTGTGTGAAAAAGTAGCATTTGTGTCTTCTATGATGAGGACAATGGTGCATTCAATAGTCACAATTGTGTTAGGTCCAAGGAACATCAAAGAGTCATGGATGAGTGAGGTGCATTGAAGAGTTCATCATTGTCAATAGTGCATTGTGATAAATAGTGTGAGGAGACTTTCCAGCATTTGTTCATCTTAGCATTGTTAGTAGTAGGGTGACAATTCGTGAGCAGCTACTAGCATTTGTCATTTTCTCAAACCAACATTTTCCAGGCATGCTTATCCACTAAATTCTTTTGTGTGATTTCCTAAAATGTTGTAAGTTCTTCTGTGTGGTTTCCAAAATTTTGCAGCATGATTTTACAATTTTATCTACCTATGAGGTTTGTTAAATCCTGATAGTAATAGCTTATCACATGACATGTTCGATGTTTTCTTCGAGACTTCAGTTATAAAGAACATTGGCTGAGTTTTGTTACCTGCAACTCGTTGAACAACTGAATATACTAAGGTAGTAAAGTCTAATATACTATAGTATAGAGCGTAGACTATATAGCAAATCCAACAAACAGTAAGATACAGAGCTGTCCCAGATTGACCTCCATTTTGATTGAAAAATAAATAGATACTAAAATATGAGAGATTGCTAGGAGGAAAAACAGTTCACAATTGGCCTACATTTTGATTGAAATAAACCCTAGAATCTAGGCATTGCTAGGAGATGGAACATTCCAAGATTTGCATTTTATTATAGTTCTTGGCTCCAAGTTTAACCAAATCTATTTGTGGTATGCTTGTGTACCATAAATGTACACTAGTCTTGTAGCATGTATGTATCGTTGTTCGAATACATTAAGGTGAGGATTATATTTTATATTTTTTTAACATATAATATTCCTACTTTTCCTTTTCTAGACTCTCATTGACCTCTTTATATTTATCAACCAAATCCCTAAACTTTATTTCCTGCTCTAAGAACTGTTCTTTTTCTCATTGCACAATAAGCACTCCAAGCTAGATTTTAGGGGGCAGGCTCGACTATAGACTAGATAGGGGAAAAGTCACAACATTGCTCCTTCATGAAATCTTATAAACTCAAAATATTTCTGGGAAATTTAATCCTGAAGTAAAACAATTACTAGCTGTCCTTAATCCTCAATGCAATCTTATAAACGGAGACATGGCAGCTTCATGACTCTGTAGGCTACTTCTCAAACAATATTTATCAGCAAGCAAGAAGAAAATGTAATCCATGAAAGTTTGTAGGAGTTATCAACTCAGCATTCATAACACTCTACTACTATGTTTTAATTTGGAGTTTGTTTGAGTATCATATCATAGCTTGAAAAAAAGGTTTTTCCATGAAAAAAACTTCATACAACATGTTTATAAACTATAACAAGGAAACAACATTGACAAAGAATTAAATGGTTAATAAACAAACATCCAAACTTCTGAAATATATTAAAGAGAGTGCATTTTACATGCCTGTAATAGCCTGTTGACAGATATAGATATGGACATTGTAACACCCAAGTAATATGGCCATGAAATGTGATAACACTTGAGAAAGACTTATAATGATTGAGATCAGAAATATGTTGTAGATAATCGTTGAGAAAAATGTCTATCAATGTTTAGAGGGAGGAAGGGAAGCTTCATGACTCGGTAGGCTACTTCTCAAACAATATTTATCAAATGAAATCTTATAAACTCAAAATATTTCTGGGAAATTTAATCCTCAAGTACAACAATTACTAACTGGCCTTAATCCTCAATGAAATCTTATAAACCGAGATGATTTCCACCCCTACAGGGTCTGTTGCCTATTTACTAGCCAAACCTTCATAGACATTTTGTAATACCATGTTCTAAACAATATAAATTCCTACTTTATATACTAAAAATAGACATTCCATTACCTTGAACAACACATTATACATCATAATATTCAAGTATACAACAAGGTCAAATATAAAATTCATTGTTAATTCTCCAAACAAGAGTTCTTAATTTGAAAAAAAACTAACAATATTTAATACCCTTCCTCCCAAGCTAATGTAATTTGTTGCCACATTCTAAGTTTGTTTCAAGCATTTCTTCTACTCTTCAACCAAATAGGATATGGAAGTATGATAGTATTGGTGATCATTCATTACTCCCGAATTATACTTTGAAAGTTTGTAGGAGTTGTCAACTCAGCATTGATAACACTCTACTGCTGTGTTTTAATTTGGATTTTGTTCGATTGTCATATCATAGCCTTAAAAAAAGGTTTTTCCACGAAAAAAACTTCATACAACATGTTTATAAACTATAACAAGGAAACAACATTGACAAAGAATTAAATGGTTAATAAACAAACATCCAAACTTCTAATATATATTAAAGAGAGTGCATTTTACATGCCTGTATCAACCTGTTGACAGATCTGGAGATGGACATTGTAACACCCAAGTAATATGGACGTGAAATGTGATAACACTTGAGAAAGAATTATAATGATTGATATCAGAAATATGTTGTAGATAATCGTTGAGAAAAATGTCTATCAAGGCTTAGAGGGAGGCAGGGCAGCTTCATGACTCGGTAGGCTACTTCTCAAACGATATTTATCAGTAAGAAAGCAACTCATTTTAGTAACACTCTACTGCTTATGAGGATTGGTTATCAATTATTAATGTATTTCTACTCTAATAAACAAGATGATAAATTTATTTTTGGAATGAATTTCTTTTAATATGTGTTTTTTGTTCATATTTAAAAAAAATTGTAGGTATATGTGGGAGAGCAGTATGTGCATAGGTATTATTTTATTTCATTGCGTTTTTTCCTTTTTGTTATGATATTGTCCATCCTCATCACTGAGATCTGTGTTTTCTGTTTAGGATATTACTTTAGATAATTTTGCAAGTATATATGATCTTGCTGAGTCATACCATGCAACTTCTTTGTGTCATATGTGTGTTCTGTACTTTCTGGAACACCATGAACAAATGTCTTACATGCCCGGGTAACAAAAGCTTCTACATAACTGAACAGTTATAGTGAGAGAGGCACTTTCCAGGGTCTATCTAAATTTTTATAATCAATTTTATGTGCAGCAAACCTTCCCTTGTAGAACGCTTACTACCAGAGATATGTGATTACTAATTTATAATATTAAGGCCACAACCTTATATGCCATCATTGTAAAGGAAGACATGATCATTTTGATTGGCTTCTGTGGATGGTATCATCTTCCTAGAGAACTAGTGCAGAGAGAGGTATTTTGAAGGTGGTTCTTAGCATTGCCAAGTGTTGGAATATAATAAACCCACTCATAAAATAATTAATAATTATTTGATTAATTTCCTACCCAATAGCTTAGATAGTTGGCATCCACTTGCACCTTAGAGTCAACACTTGCCATCTATATCCTAGGAATGATTTATTTCTAATTCTGGGTTGATCTTGACCACTTTATGGCCATCCAGAATTGGTAACTGGGCTTTACAGCAGAATCTGCTTTATTCTGCTTTATCCTGCTTTTCTATGGATAAGGTAAAGCTAGTCAACTAGGAAACTGGCAGCTTTTGTTGCCAACCCATCCTCCATTATTTTCTCTCCATATTCTAGGATTAGCAAGTATTTCCTTCACTCATCATCACTCACTCATGCTATTGCTAATTCATGAGGTGCTTGGTAGATTGGGAAAGTGCTTTAGTCAACTATGGGGTTTACCATAATTAGTAAGCCTGCTTTATGAGCTATCTTGAGTTGTCTTCATGCAACTCACTTTTCCTTTATAAGGATGTATTACTTATGTAATAATATCAATTATCATTTATTGATCATTAATTAATGTGTGTTCAATAATTCTTCTTCTTCTCTCCTTATGCTAAGTCTCTACAATTCTATGTGAGGTTAATTGTGTGCCTAGATCCTTAGCCATTTTATGAAATTCGTTATGCCATCAAGGATTTAGAATTTCTACATGGTATCAGAGCTAAGGTTCTCAAAGTTAAAGTTCTACATGCTATTAGAGTTGAGGATATCAAAGCTCTACATGATATCAAATCTTTGAGAGTTCATTAATTAATCCTCCTTTTTCAGATTTGTAGGTTTATTTTGCAGGTTCAACTTCGAATGGATTCAAGAGGATTAGTTCCTCTTATTTCTCCATTCACAAGCTATTCAGAGTTGAAATTGAAGATGATTTCATATCTAAAGAGACAAGGTCTCTATGAGATATCTATTGGAGTTGGTGAATAATCTTATGAAGAGCCAAGTGACTGGTTGAATGACTCTGATAGAGCAATTGGATCTATTTGTCTATCTATCTCTCCATGAATGTGCTACCTTATTGATTCCGTTGATTACCCAAAGGATCTCTGGACAACATTGGATAGAGTTTTGGGAAAGGACAATGAGGATCCTTCTAGCTATGTGGAGAGTGCCTCTAGCTCCTCAATGATTTCTCTCTCTCAAGATGTCTCGGCCTCTACAGTCTCTGATGAATTTGATCATGAAGAATAAGTTTCTCATATAGTTCCTGTTGCTACTACTCTCTTTGATTTGAATGATTCCTCTTTCAATCAAGAAGCAAATATTGAAGAGCCATCTGTTTCTGTGTCTTTTGAAGTAGAAGATCTTGATTCATCTTCTCATGATGTTGTTGATCAAAAAGAAGTAACTAATGGAGCTTCTATTTCTATTGATTATTCACTCACACATTCAGTGTTATTTATGTCTTCTATCATGGATTCTGAGATCCATATGCCAGACCTCTCACACCTTGTTCATGCCTCTCTTCTTGATGGTGCACAACCCAGTGATTTCCAGGATGTTTGGTTAGCCAAATCAAGTCCTTCCAGTGTTTTTCCACTTACCATACTTGATCCCATGTGATTTTACAGCTCCTCGTTTGTTCTTGGCACTCATTCTCAGAACCTCCTTGAAGATTTTGAACATCACTATCTTTCCTCCTCTCATACTTCTACCATAGAGGATTCTTTACCAGTATATTCCCATGTGTCTACTGTTGTGCTTATTTGTGATCTCTTGGATTCTTTGGAATCTAAATCAACCCATGGAGCCCATGCATTCGCACTCTTTGATCCCATGCCTTCTCTATGTTCCTACATGATCACTTGCACACATCCTCTCTGTGTAAATGAAGATGGAGACATGATACATACGCTTGGACAATTATTTCACCAATCTGGAGCTCATTTCATCTCTACTGGTTTGAATTTCAAGTCATATCATCATCTTGGATCTGATTACAAGTCTCAAGATCCTTCAATATTTCCTTCACATCATTGGATTTCAGTTGTTCTACATGGTCCCAGGTTCCATCCTCCAATTGTCCTTGATCCAGGTGAGCAGATTTATCTTCTTCCCAAGAAGAAGATTCATCCAGACATCAGCATTTAGTTTGGAGCAGCAGCAACACCAGTAGTTCAACATTTTTGGTATTGATTTTCATGTCCTTTATTGAGGGAGGATTTTCCCCTTGAGGTTTTTCCTCTTTCCTCATTTCTTTGGACAAGATAAATTGTAAAAGGTGACCATAGCTTTATTGCTGGGCCCTATATGCATATATATTTCTGATTACTTCAGGAATATCATCATAAAGTCAGGCTTAAAGGGCGGTGTTGGAATATAATAAACCCACTCATAAAATAATTAATCATTATTTGATTAATTTCCTACCCACTAGCTTAGATAGTTGGCATCCACTTGCACCTTAGAGTCAACACTTGCCATCTATATCCTAGGAATGATTTATTTCTGATTCTGGGTTGATCTTGACCACTTTATGGCCATCCAAAATTGGTAACTGCGCTTTACAACAGAATCTTCTTTATTCTGCTTTTTCTGCTTTATCCTGCTTTTCTATGGATAAGGTAAAGCTAGTTAACTAGGAAACTGGCAGCTTTTGTTGCCAACCCATCCTCCATTATTTTCTCTCCATATTCTAGGATTAGCAAGTATTTCCTTCACTCATCATCACTCACTCATGCTATTGCTAATTCGTTAGGTGCTTGGTAGATTGGGAAAGTACTTTAGTCAACTATGCGGTTTATCATAATTAGTAAGCCTGCTTTATGAGCTAGCTTGAGTTGTCTTCATGCAACTCCCTTTTCCTTTATAAGGATTTATTACCTATGTAATAATATCAATTATCATTTATTGATCATTCATTAATGTGTGTTCAATATTTCTTCTGCTTCTCTCCTTATGCTAATTCTCTACAATTCTATGTGAGGTTAATTGTGTGCCTAGATCCTTAGCCAGTTTATGAAATTCCTTATGCCATCAAGGCTTTAGAATTTCTACACCAAGATTACTGCGAGTTATGTAGGATGCACCAATTTGTTAAGTGAAATTGAAGTGAAATGATTGTGAGACGTCAATTGACTAATACATTTTCAGATCTTTTCAAAATGATCTAGAATTTTGAAGTCAGAGATAAGCCATCAATCGATATTTGATGGTTTCTCAGTTTAGTTGTGTATCTTATCCAACACTTGCAAAAAAAAAATTCTGTTAACAGATGCTTTTGACATTTCTACTTTGTTGTATTTCAGCAATGGATTATCAGTCTACTTGTCAGGTTAAATTCCAGGTGCAAGACCTGGGTGATTATGACATAAGAGTATGGACTTAGCCAAATGAAAAATAGTTGTAATTACTGATTCAGATTTTTAAGGGCCATTGTATTGGTAAAAATAGGCTTCTTGTGGACTTGACAAATTCAGGCGAATTGTAACCCTCTTGGAGCTAGACAAAAGGCAATTTCCACCTCAAAAAACAAAAACTTGCATCCATTGCTTGGGTTTAAACACACACACAAAAAAAACTTGCATCCATCGCTTGGGTTTAAACATTAATATCTAATATAGTGTTTGATTTCTCATGCAGGGTTTTAGAGAACCCTCGTACAACAACCGGGTTTTGCAATTATAGGATTAAGAAGAAAATATTAGCACATATTGGGCAATCAACCCTACTTGATGATGGGAAATGTGCTGGGAAAATTTCTCATCTAGGGTTTTAAAGAACCTTCGTGCAACAACTAGGTTTTGCATTTATAGGATTAAGAAGAAAATATTGGCACATATTGGGCAATCAACCCTGCTTGATGCTGGGCAATGTGTTGGGAAAATTGCAATAGTAGCTGCAAGACTGGGCACATTTTAGCGGCCTTGCAACTGGTGAATTTAAAATCCCTAGAAAGCTATAATAAGTATATGATATAAGCAAAAAACCTGCGCTTTGAAAAACTATAATGTAAAGAAAGATAATAGAAGCGAATGTACTCCCACCGTAGAAAGTAGAAAGAAATATGGCTGGTAAAGAAAGTTGATAGAAGCTAATGCACTCCCACTATAGAAATTAGAGAAAGAAATATGTGCAGTGGAAATGTATGAGAATCTGTAAACATTCACACAAACCCTTGGATGACAATCGGGTATTAAAACAGGGCACAAGAAGTATATAATTTGATGTGGAAAATGCAAATAACAACAACAACATGCATCATATACATCAAATTAGGGCAAACAAATGGGGATGAAAAATAGGCTGCCATACCTTATCAGGCCATCCCAGAAATCCCTTGACCTTGGTGAGCACAAGATCTCTAAGCCTCTATTGTCAACAGACAGCAGGATCCCGTGCCATGTCGTAAAACCTTGATGGCAACAACAAACATAACCATTATTATTATTTCTGTCTGGCATACCCTAAACAAGAATTATACCCTCCCAATCCTCCTGATTCCATCTATTTTGAGGTGGATATGCTTGAATTGGACTAGTGGGTGACCAGTACATGTCTCCCCAATTTTTGTTCTCCCCATGCTAATTGTAATCAATGGGTACATAGATGCTACTGCGATGAATGATTTGAAGGAGATGGTAAATATCTTGCTTTTCTTGATTTATTTTAAACTTCAGTTTTGCTAGTTTTTAATTATAATCAGTAATGCATATATCTTGTCCATCTTTGTGCTGCAAGGCATCTAGAAAGCTCTCTAGAAACTGTGGAATACTTCACATTAAGACATTGTTACATCTCTCGGTCAAAGAGGATTTCTCAATTGTGTCACCTATAAGAGATTGAATGGAAGGAGCACCTCATCTCCCCATGTCCCATTTGTTATGAGATCAACAAGAGGTCCTATTGCCTCTACTAAGACAATATTTCCTCACTACCATATTTTTCTATCCAACATGGAGTTCCCTATCACTTTTTATAAATTAAAAAGACATGTGAGATAGATCTTATAGGACCCGATCAGGTTGATCATTTTGTGTTTCCCCTATATCTAAATAGTGGGCGATATCAAGCAACAAGTAGAGACCCAAGACACATCAAATATTAGACCAGAATAACCATAGACCTCCTCTTTTCCTTCTACTAGCAGGCTCTCCCTCACCAAGCTATTAAGGAAATCTTGATCTTAGCATACTTCAATTGCCCAACTTCATTCCCACCTAAAAGAGGAACCAATATTCCATCACGAGGTTTTTTCCAACATCCTTGAGTGTTAGAGGATGGCTTAGTGAATCATCCTTGACTTTATCCTAGACTTACACAGCCTCACCTTCTCAACGTTGAATTTAAAAGCTGTAGTAAGCTATAATAACTATACGATATAAGCGAAAAACCCACGCTTTGAAAAACTATAATGTAAAGAAAGCTAATAGAACCAAATGTACTCCCACTGTAGAAAGTAGAAAGAAATATGACTGGTAAAGAAAGATGATAGAAGCTAATGCACTCCCATTGTAGAAATTAGAGAAAGAAATATGCGCAGTGGAAATGTATGAGAATCTGTAAGCATTCACACAAACCCTTGGATGAAAACCATGTATTAAAAAAGGGCACAAGAAGTATATAATTTGATGTGGCAAATGCAAACAACAACACCAACATGCATCGCATACATCAAATTAGGGAAAACAAATGGGGATGAAAAATAGACTCGCATACCTTAGCGGGCCATGCCAGAAATCCCTTGATGTTGGCGAACACAAGATCTATAAGTATCCATTGTCTGCAGGAAGTAGGAGTCGGTGCCATGTCATAAAACCTTGATGGAAAAAACAAACATAACCCTTATTATTATTTCTATTTGGCATACCCTGAACAAGAATTATACCCTCCTAGTCATCCTAATTCCATCTGTTTTGAGGTGGATATGCTTGAATTGGACTAGTGGGTGACCAATACATGTCTCCCCATTTTTTTTTCTCCCCATGATAATTTTAATCAATGGGTACATAGATGCTACTGCGATGAACGATTTGAAGGAGATGGTAAATATATTGCTTTTCTTGATTTATTTAAAACTTCAGTTTTGCTAGTTTTTTATTATAATCGGTAATGCATCTATCTTGTCCAGCTTTGTGCTACAAGGCATCTGGAAAGCTCTCTAGAAACTGTGGAATACCCCTCAAAAGGGGTTCTTGTAACATGCTATAAGTTCCACAAAACCCTTCTTAAATATTGAATCAACTTTTACTTAATAGATCTTAGAATCTGGGTATTTCATGTGAAGACATAATTAAAACTTTCTACAATAGTCTATGTGTTACGAGAACTTGTCCAAATTTTAAATATTCTTTTGACCATGATATAAGTGATATAAATGTCATTTCTACTTTCAATGTTTCCTTCATAACATTATTTCTTTGATAAAATTAGTTTAGTTGTCGTTGCTTTAAAGGTCATTTCTAGTTACATCTTACCCTATGCTCTATGGCCAAAATGCGTATGGCCAAAATTTGTCGATATGTTTTCATATATTTCTATTAGGGATTATGTATTCTCTTTAACTTTCATTATAATGTAATATAAGTGTGAAAAACGAGTTTTTTTCCTTTTGGTTTAATTTTCTCCTGTGTTGGTCTTAAGTGGTCATTGTAGGAAGCACCAGAGATCCACAGTGGCAGGAACTATCCTCCTCTACTATTGTTACCAAAGGTACGATTGTGAATTCAAGACGAGGAGAAACACAAAAAGCTTTCTTTCTACCCCTGGAAGTTCATTAAATACTCCATTTTATACGTAGAGAGAAATGGAAACATCCACAAAAGGATTCTCCGATAAAGAGCGATTGGCACATGAGGTTTCAGAACAGTTCATTAATGAATTATTCTTGGAAAAGTTGTTGTTGTAGTGAATAAGATAAGGAATAGAGATACCTAGGGAATAGAACAGGTACTGAATGAAATCAGGATTCTGCCAAGTGTAGATCACCCAAATCTTGTTAGACTATTACGTTGCAATCTTAAGAAAGGAAAACCCATTCTTGTTTATGAATTTATGCCCAATGGTACACTTTCTCATTTTTAACTTTTAGATAATGTTTATAACTTGCATGTTCTTTTTAAGGTTGTACTTGAATGGATAGCATGGTAGGATTATCATAAAATAAAATGGCAAAGGATTATTTTCTAGATAAAAATCCAAAACCTTGTAAATTCACGTTGCCTATGAGATAATCCTAAAGTATGTTGATAATATTCTTTAACTTTTCCCCAAAATCTTGTAAGTGTCTTAAAAATTGTTGTCTCCATTTGTTTTAGCCCCACAAATTTCATGTTTTCTTGTCATTTATAAAAATAGTTCTATTTTCTAAGATCGACCTCCCAAAAAAGTTTTTATATGTTAAAAAGACATTCATGTATATGTAAAAAGAGTAAAATGTTCCAACAAAAATTGTTCAGTGTAATTTTTTTTCATTTAAGTCAAGGTTTTCAATAGACAAGAGTTATTTTAAGTTTCTGCAAAATATTTGGCAAAACTAATAATCCTGGGTTACCCAAGCCAAATGCTACTATGAAGTAATATCCATAGAACATAATTCATGTTAGAATAATCAACCCATAGTTAGCTACCTTAGACATTGATTAATCCATTTTTTGTCTTATTTGCCTAGTTTTCATATTCCACCTTATGCAAGTTGTCCTCCACACATCCATAGTGGTCAAACTTGCTAAATTTGAGTCATGGAGCACTTGGGAAACCTCTTGGAATCAAATCTGATTTATTCTTTGCCTCCCTAGCGCATGTCTTCTTTTTCTGCTTTATTTCCTGCTTTTTCTGAGTTTTAAGGCAATTGGGAAAGTTTGACTAGGTGAAGTTAACTTGTTTTTTGTCCTCAACATCCTCCACTCTTTTCTCCTATGAAAAGCATGTATGATTTGTCCTTCCACCACCTATTAGCTTGCATAATTGATTTTGCCAATTTGTGAGGTCCTAGATAGATTTGGAAAGTGCTTTATGCACCTATGGGGGATTTGCTTAGATTTAGTAAGCCTGCTTTTGACTAAATTTGAATGGAATCCTTATGCATTCAAATATCTCATGTAATTACTTATTTTGGAAGCCTATTACTTCATAGGGTTGGCTATTTTACACTTATTCAATACAGATTAGTGTTCTGCTCCATATTCAGTCTCCTTTTGTGAGTAATTTGCATGTGTAATTGGCAATTGTTGTGAGTGTAATTGTTCTAAAACCTGGGTTCAATTTACACATGGTATTAGAGACTTTGTAGATTGATTTCTCTCCTTCCAATTTGTATTGTAGGTTTGACATCATTGACTGGGAGCATTCTGCTGACTGAAGGGACAATTTCTGAGCTATGGATCAATCTCAAAAGATCATCTTGACTCCATTTAACTTCTTTGAATGGAAAGCAGAGATGGAGATACTATTGAGATCAAAATGCCTCTACAGATTGACTATGGAAACATAATCAAATCCCAATGCAATTGCAGAGAAGATTAAATGGCACAACAGGAGGGATGAGGCTTATGGTCTCCTGTGTCTGAGCATATCCAAAGGCCTCCTTTTCCATCTTGATGGATTAACATCACCGAATGAAGTATGGGAGAATATTTTTGATATTTTTGGTAAGACAAATGAGATGAGGGGACATCAAATTGAAAATGAATTGATCTCCCTGAGTCCCAATAGCTTTGAATCCTTGCAACTCTATTTTTCCAAGTTCAAAGCACTTGTTTTGCAGCTAAAATAATGTGGGATCGAAAAGAAGGATGAAAAAATGGTTTTGGCCATACTCTAGAAGATTGGCCTTGACTATTTAGTGTTGGTATCGACCTTATATGCCACAAAGTTGACAGCTCGAGTTTGGAAAATTCCTAGCCTTGCATATTTCATGGAATCTCTCACACAAGAACAAGATAAATTGGTCATGATGGGCACCATCAAACGATACAAAGAAGAAGCTCTGGTTGTTGGAGATTTGAGGGTGCATTCAAAAAGCAAGAAGAAAGCTAAAAATCCACCTAAGCAAAAGAGAGACAAGAACAAGTCTCCAGAGGAGCCTCAAGGTTCTAAGAAGAACCCCCAGAAGAAGAAGAACAAAGGAGAAATGAGCAAGTGTGCATACTGCAGTAAGGGAAATCATTCTAAAAGCTCCTGCATGAAGATGCAAATAGACATGCTGAACCAAATCCTAGATAAGAATGGCATCTCCCTTCCAGACAGCTCAGAGAAGAGGGAAGGAGGATCAAATTAAGAAGACAGAGAGAGAGTTCATGCATTGGTTGTTGGCACATCAAGCTCACCTAGTTTCATCATTGATTATGGAGCTTCAAGACATATGGTTTCGACCAAGGAGGCATTCACCTCACTTGACATGTCGAAAGGTCCACCAATAGTACCAGGAGATGACTCTCTCACTGAAAGTTTGGGCAAAGGGAGGATTGATCTTGACCATGGTAAGTTTAGCAATGTGTTGTATGTTCCAGGTCTTGCCTCTAATCTCTTATCAGTGTATCAGATGACCCACATAGGGTCTCCAAAGAAATTCCTATTCTCCCCTAATTAAGTTGAGATCACAGAGATCTCAAGTGGTAAATTCATTGCAAAAGGAGTTGCAAATCACACTTTGAAGGTATACATGTTCTCATACTTCCTACCCTACTCAAACCCCTCTGCTCTTCGGATTCATGCTAATGAGGCAAGCAAGACTTGGCATGAAATATTTGGCCACCTAAATTACAAGTATATTTCTGATCTTAGTGAAAAATAAATGGTCATAGGGTTACCAAAGATTAAGTTTTCCAAAGGAATCTGTCAAGGTTGCATCTTAGGAAAACACCTAGAGCATAAATTTGAGAAAGCTAGTCATGAGAGAACCTCTGCACCTCTTGAGTTGATCCACAGTGATGTTTCTGGCCCATTTCCTCATATGTCAATGAGTCAGGCCAAATATGCATTGAAATTCATAGATGAATTTTCCATTTATTGTTGGCTTTACTTCCTGAAACACAAGTCTGAAGTTTTTGGCCTCTTCAAAGTCTTTAAGGCTTGGTTGAAAACCACTCTAGGAGGAAACTCAAGGTCCTCAGATTTGACAATGGTAGTGAGTATGTCAAGTTTGAGTTCATTAAATATTGTGTAGATGCAAGTATTTAGATGCAGCATTCTATCCCTTACACACAACAGCAGAATGGTGTTGCTGAGAAGAAGAACATATCACTGAAAGAGATGGCAACCTGCATGATGGAGGCTAAGACTTTGCCACCAAAGTTTTGGAATGAAGCTATAAATTGTGTAGCTTATATCTAGAATAGGGTGCCTCATAAACAGCTTGATGTTATGACTCCTTTAAATTCATGGAGTGGGCACAAGCCAGATGCGACCCATTTCAGGATTTTTGGCTCAAGGGCTTGGGCTAGAATTCCAACAGAAAAGAGGAAGGATTTGTAGCCCCAAAGCCAAGAGTGTCTATTTGTTGGGTACTCTAAAGATTCAAAATTCCACAAGCTGATCAATTTGAGCACAAACAAATCCTTCATTGAAAGGTGTGTTTAGTTTCAAGAAGAGCCCCTAGCAGCAATGGAAGTTGGAGAATCCTCTTCACCACCAGAACCTCTGAATGTAAGTGAAGAGATAGTTGAACATGCTGATTCTGGTATGTCTGATAATGATGATTTAATTATAGATCCTAAAAGTCCTACAAGACCAAAATGGATATAAAAGGCCATTCATGTAGCTGGAGAACTAGCTAGAAATCCTAATGATCCTAGGAGGACTAGATCTCAGTTTGAGAGTGCTCTGTGCATGAAAGATCCTATGTTTGCAGAGAAATTCTATCTAATGGTTGAATCAGACCCACAGACATATGAGGATGTAACAAATGATCCAATATGGAAAGCATCCATGAAAGAAGAGTTCAACTCACTCCAGAAGAGCAACACTTGGGAGTTGGTTGATCTTCCCCTAAGGAGGAAGCTAGTTCAGTGTAAGTGGGTGTACAAAACAAAATTTTCTGCTGATGGTTCAACTCTAAAGTACAAGGCCAAATTGGTAGCCAAGGGATACTCATAGGTACATGGCATATACTACAATGAGACCTTTGCACTAGTGGCAAAGATGGACTCCATCAGGCTAGCCTTAGCCATTGCGGCTTCAAAGCAGTGGGAGGTACACCACATGGATGTGAAGTGTGCTTTCCTAAATGAAGATCTCACTAAAAATATTTACATGTATCAGCCTCAAATATTTTATACTAACCCATCTCTTTTGTGTAGGCTAAAGAAGTCATTGTATGGGCTTAATCAAGCCCCCAAGGCTTGGTATGCCAAAATTGATAGCTTTCTGCTATCACTGAATTTTGTTCAATGCAAGTCAGATACAAATGTCTATTTGAATCTGATTCATGGTTCATTAATGATCATTTTTTTGTATGTTGATGACCTTCTCATTACAGGAAGCTCAAAGGATGAAATTGCCTCCTTGAAGGATGCAATGAACCATGCCTTCTCAATGATAGATTTGGGCTTATTGAGCCAATTCTTGGGGCTCGAGATTGCTCAAACCAAAGGAGTAAAATTAAATCAGTCCAAGTATTTCTTGTATTTTCTGAACAAATTCAATATGAAGGATTGCAATCCAAGCAAGACTCCTTTCCTTTCAGGAGTTAAGCTTGAAGAAGCTGATTCTTCACCTATGGTAAACAATACACTGTATAGGCAATTGATTGGATGTTTGTTGTATATTACACATAATAGACCTGATATTTATTATGCAGTAAGTGTGGCTTCAAGATACATGGATCAGCCTCATGAGATCCATTGGAGAGCAGCCAAAAGGATCCTTCACTTTGTTCAGGGAACAAGGACTCATGGGATCTTCTACAAAGCTAAATTTGATCTTGATTTGATTGGGTTTACTGACAGTGATTGGGAAGGTGACAGCACAAGTCGAAATTCAACATTAGGATATGTGTTCATGCTTGCAGAAGGGCCAATCAGCTAGTCAAGCAAGAAACAGAGTGCCATTGCACTCTCATCTACAGAAGCAGAGTACAGAGGAGTTGTAAATGCAACAACTCAATGTTTATGGTTGTAGGGGTTACTTGGAGAGTGTGGCTTCAAATCAGAATACTCAACTACTATCTATTGTGATAATCAAAGTGCCATTCAAATCTGCAATAATCCAGTTCAGAAGCAGAGAACCAAACACATTGAGATCCATATGCACTACATCAGGCAGCTTGTGCATGATGGCACCATTCACCTACTCTTCTGTTCATCTTCAGAACAAGTAGCAGATATCTTCACCAAAGTTTTTTGTGAGAAGACATTCAGTAATCTCAAATCACTGCTGGGCATTGCTGATCATGCTGTGAAGCATGAGTGATGACAATATATTTCAAATTTTGTTTTACTGTCCATGTTTGAGGGAGGATTTTTCCCACTGGGTTTTTGCCTCTTTCCTTGGTTAAATGGACATGCAGTATGTAAAGGGTGACTAAGCCTTGTTGCTAGGCCCTATAATTTTATGATATTTTACTCATAAGTCAGGCTTAAGGGGGGGTGTTAGAATAATCAACCCATAGTTAGCTACCTTAGACATTAATTAATCCAATTTTTGTCTTATTTGCCTAGTTTCCATATTCCACCTTATGCAAGTTGTCCTCCACACATACATAGTGGTCAAAATTTCTAAATTTGAGTCATGGAGCACTTGGGAAACCTCTTGGAATCAAATCTTCTTTATTCCTGGCCTCCCTAGCGCATGTCTACTTTTTCTGCTTTATTGCCTGTTTTTTCTGAGTTTTAAGGCAATTGGAAAAGTTTGAATAGGTGAAGTTAACTTTTTTTTTGTCCTCAACATCCTCCACTCTTTTCTCCAATGAATAGAATGTATGATTTGTCCTTCCACCACCTATTAGCTTTCCTAATTGATTTTTCCAATTCGTGATCTCCTTGATAGATTTGGAAAGTGCTTTATGCACCATTGGGGGATTTGCTTAGATTTAGTAAGCCTGATTTTGACTAAATTCGAATGGAATCCTTATGCATTATAATCTCTCATATAATTATTTATTATGGCAGCCTATGAATTCATAGGGTTGGCTATTGTACACTTATTCAATACAGATTAGTGTTCTGCTCCATATTCAGTCTCCTTTTGTGAGTAATTTGCATGTGTAATTGGAAATTGTTGTGAGTGTAATTGTTCTAACACCTGGGTTCAATTTGCACAATTCAAGCAATGAAGAGGAATACAGATCTTTCTTTTCCCATGGTCCTGCCAATACAGTTAGTCTGGGCACTAGGAGTTATAAGTGTAAACATATAAAATGGTGTTATTTCTTCAACAAAATAAACATTTGCTAGATTGACTTCTGTATCGACTGCTTCTTCAACATGATCAACCCCATCAATACGCTATAAGCAAAGATAAAATTTTATAGGTGACTGTTGATATCTATTTTCATGAGTCTCAAAAACACAAACTTTGCAAGAACCTCAAAAACACAAATACAACGATGAAGCTCTAACAAATTGGCAAAAAATATTGTGCCAATCGAGCCCCAACAATTCTAATCATTGGGAATTAAACTAGGAATTAAATGCAATTTAAATGGCAAGAACCAATGTTAGGAAAAAGGAGGAGGTGGCTATTAAGATGGCATGTATGTTAAAATCCTTCATCCCAGTTTTTTTTTGTCTTTATTATGGTGGGTATACCAAGGTGTAATTATGGTGGGTATAACGAGGTGTAAGGATAAAAGGAGGTTATAGAAAGTGGTGCCCAGATGGATGATCTTTGAAAGGGTTGTTTAATTTGAACTATCCTTAATAGCAATTCCCTACATGACATGGATGATGGATCCATCACGTAACGTGAAAATTGACTTTGAAATATAAATCAGTATATTACTTGATTGCAGAGCTATTGATATTGAGTTGAATTTAACCAGCAGAAACATCATTGAAACTGAGTATTATTTTCATTTATTTTTTAGTTATATTCAATAAGAAACTAATTATTATTTTCATTTATTTTCGAATTATATTCAATAAGAGTTTACTTTTAAGTTAACAGTGCAAATGTGGAACCTGAGTTGTAAGGGTTTTACTCACCCCACAATGCACTTACAATGCATGATGTCTGTGAGCTATGCTATTCAAATTTTTGAAGAAATTAACCCTCGTTGTTGCAACGTTTCCTTTCAAATTCTATACTCCCATACAACACATGGACCTATATGCTATACCTACACTATTTTCTGGTGTTTTGTGTGAATTAAATGCTTCCATTGTTATGCGTCTCATCAATCATATTATTTTTCAGTTTCTTGTTTAGCAGGCTTTGCTAGTTCAAATAGATCATAAATATACCAGTGGACAAAATATGTGTTTGTAAATCACTCTTAAAACCCTTAATTGATGTTCCTCAATGAATTTTTCATGAGCGAGTGAAGACAAATAACCCACATTTGATTTATGAATCTAAAGTGTATAGACTTCTTTATGGAGGAAGTAGAACTTATTTTTATCTTAAAATCTCCTATTGGACTGTAAAGATTATTAACCGACTTTCTTTCTATATGTCTTATAATCAAGTCATTGGATTTTCTACCCACAAGATTTCAAATGTTGTATAAATGTATTATGATGTTTTCTAATGCATCTAGAGACATGGGGTGAAAACTCAACGTTGGGTAACACTTCCGTGAGAATCGGGTGCTCAACCAACATAGCGGGAGTTATTCGGCCGAATAAAATTTAACAGTAACCGTTTAATTTGATGGAACATATTGCCGAATAGTAATTTTTATCGACAATTCAATAACTATTCGTCCAAACAATTGTTCAGCCGAACAATTTTTTACCATATAAGGTCAGCTGCAGGCTCATTTTTGTTGTTTCGCCTACAACAATTTTTCGTTGTCCCACCACTCGTCGCCCCACTCATCTCGCCACCTGTCTCATCCTTGTCCATGTCACCCAACCATCTGACATGTACATCCACCATCTTGTCACCCCTTATCTTGGAGGTCTATCTAGCGTGGAGGTTTGTTCGTCGAGGTGTATGTGGTCTTCTTGTGGTGTGGTGTTGTTGTGCTTCCCCTTGGCTGTGAGGTAAGCCTTGGATATTAACTTTTATATTATTATGAGTATGGTAAAGCTTGTCTAACCTTTTTTAAGTGCTTGTTTAAACTTTGTTATGTGCTTGTTTCATATCATGCTAGTAAGGACATAATTACAATGGTAGGAAGGACAGAGTTGAACAGCTCTGCCCATTTGGATAGAGTTGAATAGCTCTACCAATTTGGACAGTTCTACTTATTTTAAATGATTTTAGTTAAACAAAATTTAACATAAAACTTGAAATCTGTTAATGTTTTTTCTGTTTCTATATTTTTTTATTATCTTATTCTTATTCTCTATGGACATGAAATTTTATAGAATATTTAGACAGCTCTGTTTAAAAAAAAATCATAACATTTTAATTATCTTATTTTTATTCTCTATGTACATGAAAATTTATAGAATATTTAGAGAGGTCTTTTCAAAAGAATCCATGGTTAAGTAGGATTAAATAACTCCACTAGTATGTAGCATCTCTAAATGATGTTTAAGACATTTAGACATTTAAGACTGCACAGGTTGCAGCTCTATCCAAATGGACAGATCTGATCAGCTATGTACAAATGGACAGAGCTAATATGCTTTGTTTACTTGGACAAGGTTGATGAGCTTTGTCAATATGGACAGAGTTGAACAGGTCTGTCCAGATGGATAGAGCTGATCAACTTTGTCCATGTGGACAGAGCTGATCATGTCCATATGTAAACAATTTATATGACAATTGAATAGCTCTGTCATTTGGACAAGGTTGAATAGCTCTGTCCATTTGGACAGACTTGAAAAGCTATTCCCATTTGGATAGCTCTACTTATTTTAAATGATTTTAATTAAACAAAATGCAACATAAAACTTTAAATCTGTTAATGTTTTTTTTGTTTCTATATTTTTTAAGTAGCTTATTATTATTCCCAATGTGCATGAAAGTTTATAGAATATTTAGACATCTCTGTTTCAAAAAAGTCTATAACTTTTTAATTAGCTTATTTTTATTTTCTATGTACATGAAAATTTATAGAATATTTAGAGAGCTCTGTCCAAAAAAATCCATGGTTATGTAAGCTTAAATTAACTCCACTAGTATGTAGCATCTTTAAATGATATTTAAGACATTTAGACATTTTAGACTGTATAGGTTGTAGCTCTATCCAAATGGATAGATCTGATCAACTCTGTACAAATAGATAGAGCTGATCTACTCCGTCCATTTGGACACAGTTGATGAGCTCTATCCATAAACAATATAGTTATTACACTACAACTGAAGTTGTAACTCAGGCAAGTAAAATGAAAAGGTTTTGAAATCTTGTCCCCTACCAATGAAAAAACATACAGAAATAAATTGTTTACCTGGGGACTTGATCAGCTCTGTCCATATGGACAGAATTGAATAGATCTGTCCAATTGGACAGAGCTGATCAACTCTATCCAAATGGACAGAGCTGATCAACTCTATCCAAATGGATAGAGCTAGTCAAGTCCCTAGGTAAACAATTTATTTCTGTATGTTTTTTCATTGGTAGGGGACAAGATTTCAAAACCTTTTCATTTTACTTGCCTAAGTTACAACTTCAGTTGTAGTGTAATAACTATATAGTTTTGTTCTTAACCTCTACAATTTGCTTTAGTCCATACAACTACTAGCCGAAGTATAAGTCCCATGGCACTTTATGATTATCTTAGTCCATGATGCATTACATTAAGTAACATTTCCATTTCATGCTTTTCCAAAACATAGAGAGAAAAGGTTAGATAGAGAAAGGAAAGTTTAAAGAAATAATTTATTTATCTTCTTATGGGGATGGAGACAAAAACAACCAGAAATGTAACATAAAACAATAGGCATAGGATGGACTAATGGGTGGAATCCATAAGTGTATGCAGTCAGTCCCTAGACTCTCACCTTAGTCCAAGTTGAAATCTATATGTCTTTTCCATTTGATGTGATAAATCCATGAAATCACAACAGTTGATTGATAGCGACTAGTTGATTCACTGCCCTTACTCCTCATTGCTTTATACAAATAGAGGCACTAGGATATATAATTCATTGTAAACACTCCAGATCTTAGAAGAAGGGAAGTGGAAGTATTTAAAGATGAGAAATGAAGAGAAAGCAAGGAATAATCTAGAAATACTTTCTCCCTATGAGATTCAGGGATGAACTAGATGATTCACCTACGATTTAAGTTCAGTTGAAGAAATAGAAGCTCTATCTATATTTAATAGTGATTCTCTCACTAACAACTCTATAATGACTAGGTAGCTAGTAGCCAGTAGTAGTGTCTGTCTGTAGAGTAGGTAAGTACTTGCACTTGCCTTAGACTATATTTTATAATTAGCAAAACACAGTTCATGCACATGTATTTAAACGACTATTAGATAATATTAGTGATATCTAGGTCCTTATTGAAATATTGGTTTTTATAGTTGCTAGGTCTTTGAAGTTGATTAATTAACATGTAGAAGGTTGGTCCCTTAGTGATTGAGGTATTATGGTTCTCGAACTTCAGGCCTGACACACTATCTCCCTACATTTTCCACCTCTTGACTTGCAAAATTGTTTAATGGATCAGCATGTTTGGCTTGAAATTACTCTACATTTCGACTTTTGGCCCCTAAACCAAAACAAGTTTATGGCATGTTCCAGGGTCAAAATGTTATACAACGTGCATAGTAACCATCATATACTAGTGTATTTAGTAAATTCAGGGATCTTCCTTATCACGAAGAAGCCTCATCATCTTTATATATGTTATTTCTCCATACCACCTTTTTTTTCTATTTATATTACATTGAAACCTTAATTTTAATAGTAGCTAGATCTTTGAAGTTGATTAATTGACATGTAAAAATTGATATTTGTGTAAACTTGTAGATATCATATCCAATGGAAAGAGATCCGCCTTTGAGACAAAAGTGTAGGAGGTCATCACATTCTTCAGGAGTTGGTGTCCAAAATGAAAATTGAAGATTATCGACTTCACCTCAAGACTCAAGCCTATTGTATAGTTCACATTCATCTGATCATCGACATAGCGATAGTGGTAGAGATGATTCTCCCTTATCATCTATGGGTGAATGTGGATCTCGACCTTCTGTACGAGAGACAAGTGTGGAAGCAAAGAAAGGTTCGCAAGAGGCTCGTCATCCTACACAGGGTGGTGAAGGTCGAGCAAGGACACAATATGTCCAGCTAGTTGAGGGTTGTACACCCATTATGACCTATCCATCAAATTTACAAGACGAGATTCCATGGAAAATGGACTTCAAAAAACAACTCTTGAAAGTTGTAGGGCTCACTATGACAAGCTGCAAAATGATCTTTCTAGTTTGGATCTTGCTGCAGAGAACAAACAAAGTATAGAGATGGTTTTGCTATCTTTACAAAAATTTATTGAGGTATATGAGGATCTTGGACCAACAACAGATGGTTTTGTTGCCTTGATGCAAAGAAGAAAGGCAGAAGTGATGGGTCTAGATAAGTGGGATGTTGTGAAGGAAAGGGTTACTAAAGAACAGGACAACTCAATGTTCAATTTCAAAGAGGGCCTAAAGCGGAAAGCATTGAAAGTGCAATATTTTAGGCACCCTGAACTTGCACATTTTTTATATGATTAGTTTCTTACAACCTATGGTCGGTTGCCATGGAACGATGAGGTTCCTAATTATTTTGCTAGGTTTTTTTATGCTGAATTTCTTTTAGGAATGAAGCCAGATTATACTGATATTCATTCTGAGTTTGATGGAGTTAGAAAGGGGAGGATATACAATCGAAAAGGTGCCCTTAGAGATCCTAGTGCTCTTCGACCTCCACCTCTGATATCTCTTCCACCTATGCTTGTGACTTACAAATCAGAGATGGAGCCCACATCACAAGTTGGGATAACTGCAAGGCATAATGTTGCTGAAGGTTTGACTTTGGAATTTGTAGGAGTTGATGTCAGATTGAGTTGAGAGAGGGCTCGTGCCACTATTCGAAAAATTTTTGTTTACAAAACAGATGATGAGTTAGATTGTATGGGCATTGAAGATCGAAAGGCCTATGCGAATCTTTGTCGTAATCTAGCTTCGGATAGAATACCTAATGACACGTCAAGCATAGGAGAGGTTTGTGTACTTCCAATCTATTATTTTTTTTATTCATTTTGAATTAAACTTTTCGTTATATTATATCTATGTATGATAAATTATTTTTTGATGTATAGTAATAAATACATTACATAAATGTTTATTGTTTTCAGTTTTCTCAATTATTAAATAAGCATAATTTTAGAGTCTCCACTAGTCAAAATGCTGGAAATGTAGAAAAGCACATTGGAGAGGTATATTTAAAATTTACACATTTATATTTATGTTTGAAAGATATTTTTTTGTTTTTAAATCTAACTATGTATCTTATTGTTAATTTGACTTATTTATGTAGGTTTCAATAGATTCAAACTTTTTAGATGATTTTCCATCTATTGTAAGCTAATGTTTTTTTTTGTTTTTTAAGTTAATTGCTAAGCTTAGTATTTTTTGCTTTTACTATGATTTATTTATTAACAAAATTTAAATTTTAAGAGAAGAGAACATATTGAAATTGGAGGTGAATATATGGGTTCTTTGATGGATGTGGATATTGGCACCGAGGTAATTTTGTTCATAATTGAATTGTTCTTTGATATATATGTTTAAATAGTTTAAACAATGTTTGACATTTGTAAATTGCTTTTATATATGTTGAAGCTTGGGTTTCTTTGATCTTTTCGAGGCAAAGGAAAGACTCCATTGGATGATAGTGTTGGATTTGTAAGTTTAATATTTTTTTTTATTTCATTTAAAATAGTCTAAATAATTTGTAAGATTTATAAATTATTTTTATATATGTTGTAGCTTGGGTCTACTCCACCTTTTAGAGGCAAAGAGAAGACTGTGTTGGATGATAGCGAATTTGAGGTAATTTTGTTGATAATTGAATTGTTCTTCGATATATTAGTTTAATGTTTTAATGTTTTGATTTTGGTTTAAAGTTCTTTAAATAATTTATGTTATTCATAATCTGTTTTTATACATGTTGCATATTGTTATGAGTCCAAGGAAAACGAGTCCAAGGGAAGACCTTGGGAAAGGATAGTGGTGGACTTCTATTTAAATAATTATTTACATTTTTTTTTATGTATATATATATATATATATATATGTTGTAGTTGACATGGACATGGAGGAGCTTAATTTTTGGATTATATACATGTACTTTGAACTCACATGTACATAAGTTTTGGATTATATACATGTATATTGAACTCACATGTACATGATTTTTTTATTATTATATACATGTACATTAAATTCACATGTTGATGATTGTTTTTTTGGATTATATAAATGTGCATTGACTTTATATATTGTTTTTGGGATTATATACATGTATATGTAAAGGTTAGGAATGTTAGGAAGTTTTGATAGGTGCAAATATATTAATGTATGTAATTTATTAAATGTATGTATGTTTCTTGTTGAGAGGTTGAGAGTGATAGAAGTGTTATGAAGTTTTGATAAGTGCAATATAATGTTAAGAATGAATATATGGGGAATGTTAATGTTAGGAATGAATGTGGGAATAGGGGAATGTTAGGAGTGAATGTTTTGATAGGTGCAATTTAATGTTAATAATTAATATATGGGGAATGTCAGAATGGGGAAATGTTAGGAGTGAATGTTTTGGTAGGTACAATATTAGGAGTGAATTTTTTGATAGGTGCAGTGTTAGGAGTGAATGTGGGAATGGGGAAATGTTAGGAGGGAATAGGAGAATGTTAGGAGTGAATGTTTTGATAGGTGCAATGTGATGAGTGAATGGGGGAATGTTAGGAGTGAATGTTTTGATAGGTGCAATATTAGGAGTGAATGTTTTGATAGGTGCAATATAAGGATTGAATGTGGGAATGTGGGAATGTTAGGAGGGAATGGGGGAATGCTAGGAGTGGATGTTTTGATAGGTACAATGTTAAGAGTGAATGAGGGAATGTTAGGAGTGAATGTTTTGATAGGTGCAATATTAGGAGTGAATGTTTTGATAGGTGCAATGTTAGGAGTGAATGGGGGAATGTTAGGAGTGAATGTGGAAATAGGGGAATGTTAGGAGTGAATGCTTTGATAAATGCAATCTAATGTTAATAATGAATATATGGGGGAATGCTAAGAGTCAATGTTTTGATAGGTGCGAATATATAAATGTTTGAAATGAATGTTAGGAAATGTTAGGTGCACATATATGAATGAATGTTAAGAAAAGTTAGGAATGTTAGGAAGTTTTGATAGGTGCAAATATATGAATGTTTGAAATGAATGTTAGGAAATGTTAGGTGCAAATATATGAATGAATGTTAATAAAGGTTATGAATGTTAGGAATTTTTGATAGGTGTAAATATATGAATGTAAGAATGAATATAGGGAAATGTTAATGTTAAGAATGAATATATGGGGAATGTCAATGTTAGGAGTGAATGTGGGAATGGGTCAATGTTAGGAGAGAATGTTTTGATAGCTGCAAATATATGAATGAATGTTAGGAAATGTTCGCAATGTTAGGAAGTTTTGATAGGCGCAAATATATGAAAGTTAGTTAATGTATGATTGTAGATGTAGTGTTGAGAAGTTGAGAATGTTAGAAATGTTAGAAAGTTTTGATAGAAATATTTTTTATTACTAAGGTAAAATTAGCAACTTGATTCTGAATTTTAATATTTTTTATACTAAGGTAACATTATAAATTTAATTATTATATTTATTCTATGTTCCTTACAAGAAAAAAAAGGAGCACTACAAAGTTGCAGTAGTGAGGAAACTACAAATAGCATTCCTATATAACCCCCAAGGATTTAAAGTAAGGTGATGAAATGAATAATGAAAAACAAAAAGAAAGACCTATAGAGTTATAGGGAGAATTCAAAAAGTTAAGGCCCTTCATGTTTGATGGAGAATTTGATGAAGCGATAGAATCTTGGTTGTTAAATTTGCTCTGTGGTGGAAGGAGGCTAAGAGTGTCAGTAGCATATGTAGTAAAGAGTTGAGTTGGAAATATTTTAAAAAATTATTGAAAAATGTATATGTCAAAACGATACTATGATGAGAAAGCTCAATAATTCAATGATTTCAAACTAATATTGTTAACCATGGAAGAATTTGTAACTGAGTTTGTAAATTTACAACGCTATGTACCATATCTAAGAGTTGAAAAAGCTAAGGTATACAGTTTTATCAGTTGTTTAACCCTAGAGTATAAAGAAACGATTGTGTTTGAAATTATTCAACAATGGATGAAACAATTAGAAAGGCCTAGTTGTTCTACCATTTGTTAAACAAATATCCAAATTGAGTAGAAGTTGGAAAAATAAAAAAAATTGAAAAGATTGATCAACTTAGGAAAGGATTTAAACCCTCACCTTTTGGAAAAGGAACAAAAGGTCATACTAATAAAAATTACAACAAGAGAGGTTCAACCAATAGCAATGGGTAAAGAGTATCGAAACTTCCAGTGGAGGATGGAATAGTAACCTATAAGCACATTGCAGGAAGCTTGTACTGTGAATGACATAGCATGGAATATCCCTATAGTTAATGTTTCTTTGTAATATTGGAAGGTGGACCATCAGTCCACCATGTTGAAAGTAGAAGGTAAAGTTTTGAACATACTTGTTTCAATATTTATTGATTCAGGGTCTAGTTTAAGTTACATTGCACCAAAAGTAGTTGAAAGTGTAAACTTAGTAAGGAAAAACAAAAAAATGCATGGTTGGTATAGCTGGCAACAAAGGTAAAAATGAAAGTTACAGAGATAGTTAAAGATTTGTTATTAGGTTTTAATGACTTGGATACCTGATTTAATTTAAATATACTTCCCCTAGGATCCTATGACATTTTGATAGGTATGGATTGGCTAGAATCTCATAAAGATGTTATCGACTATTTGCATAAAATTTTTAGTAGTGTGGATGAGGAAGATAAGTATCATACAATGAATGAAATTTATAGACCTTTATATAGACAACAAATTTCAACACTACAACGTAAAAAGTGTATGAGGAAAGGGTGTCAAATTTATGGCATCAAAATTAAAGAGTTTGAGCCCAAAAAATAAAAAATGGAATTAGAACAACTTCCTATTTTAAAGGAATTTGAAGCTGTATTTTGTGATAAGATATCAGTATTACCACCTAAACGATATTTATATTTTAACATAGATCTAATGTCATTTTCAACACTAGTATCATGAGCTCCATATCATATGAGTATCCTAGAATTAATGAAATGAACAATACAATTACACGAATTGCTATAGAGAAGGGATATATTAAGCCTAGTGTATCTCCTTGAAGAGTACTAAGTATCATATAATGAATGAAATTTATAGACCTTTATCTACATGAAAAATTTCAGCACTATAATGTGAAAAGTGTATTAGGAAAAAGGTGTCAACTTTATGGCATCAAAATTAAGGAATTTGAGCCCAAAAAATAAAAGATCGAATTAGAACAATTTCCTATTTTAAAGGAATTTGAAGTTGTATTTTGTGATAAGAAATCAGTATTACCACCTAAACGATATTTAGATTTTAACATAGATCTAATATCGTTTTCAACACTACTATCATGAGATCCATATCATATGAGTATCCCATAATTAATGAAATGAACAATACAATTACACGAGTTGCTATAGACAAGGGATATATTAAGCCTAGTGTATCTCCTTGAAGAGTACTAAGTATCATATAATGAATGAAATTTATAGACCTTTATCTACACGACAAATTTCAACGCTACAATGTAAACAGTGTATTAGGAAAGGGTGTCAACTTTATGGCATCAAAATCAAAGAATTTGACCCTAAAAAATAAAAATTGGAATTAGAACAATTTCCTATTTTAAAAGAATTTGAAGTTGTATTTTGTGATAAGATATCAGTATTACCACCTAAACGATATTTAGATTTTAACATAGATCTAATGTAATTTTCAACACTAGTATCATGAGCTCCATATCATATGAGTATCCCAAAATTAACGAAATGAACAATACAATTACACGAGTTGCTATAGACAAGGGATATATTAAGCCTAGTGTATCTCCTTGAAGAGTACCTGTTTTGTTCGTGGGTGTGCTAGTAATATCATAAATTGTAATGTATTATTTATTGTTTACTGTCTTGAATGGATAAATTATATTTCATGGATAGATAACCAACCATTGATGGTAGATAACTAGAAGAACGCGAGCTAAAAAAAAATTCGACAGACAATTTTTTTTCCTGCCGACGAATTATTTTTTTTCGTTTGCGTTGTAAATAACGGTTCTGTAATGGAAAAAAATTGGGTTCAGCCAAATAATTGTTTGGACGAATAACCTCTGAGACCTAAAACCTGCACAATTTTTAGGTTTCTCCATTTTCGGAAGGTAAAATGGATTCCTTACACTACAAATCAACTGTCGAACTTGATGCCATTAGTTTCGTCATTGAATCTACTTTCTATAGGTATAGATTTTGTTGTGTATAGGTGATATCCGCTATTTTTTTTTTGTTTCTTAAGATGTGTTGAGTTTTGTTTCATCTCTGTCAACATGCGGTGAAATGAAAAATATATAACTTTAAAAATACACCACCTAAAAAATTGAAATAAATATGGTGCGCTTAATTGGAGTGTCTACTTCAAAAGGGTATTCGTATATTTTTAAATTTTATAGTCAATTGCGAGAAAACTGGTGCAACCAAACACATGTTGAAAATCGACAAGGTTTCCCCATTGATCGAATTCAAATAAATATTATAATTAGTGTATAGATCCGTTGGTTACAAATTTATAGTCATTGCAATAGTTTATTGTGTGTAGATTGTCGTAACATTTTTTTTTTAACAATGATTTTAGGGGTGCAACCAAACATGTCTATTTTTTAGTCCTTTCATTTTATAAGGACACTCTGTCAAACATTTTCCGAAATGACATATCAAATCTCAAAAAAAAAAAATTGAAAAAATTATGAATAGAAAGCTAACATAATTCTCTTAAAGTTTTGTTTTTACTTGAAAGTGAAATTCTAAACGAAAATATCACTTTCGTTTTCCCAAAGTTGAAAAACATGAAAAAATAAAATTTATTTTCTCATAAGACCCCCCAAAATAGACACCCAACTTCATGGATTCACTGCATGCTTCCTCCACCTATACTTGCACAAAAAAGAGATGTGTTGATGTTGAATTCCTGAGACTTGGAGTTGCTAGCGGATCTACCTTGAATTGTTGGTTGGTGATAGGTGTACGATATTATTCGCCGGCTACTCCTCTTTTTCACAATTTGGCTCCACCCGAGTCTCACCATCCTTTTTCTCATAATTAATTTTGGTATCATCTCCCTAGACTTGTGGCTGGCATGTTGTTAGTTATCACGATATGGTGTTTTTTTAATCATTTAGCATCTTGGATCTTTTCAAAGATATAGTCCTCTTAAAAGCAACTCAGTCTTACATGGAGCATTTTTATTTGCATTCAATCTTAAACCTTAAATATATCATTAGGGACATTGCCACCTCGTGGCTCTTGTTATTATATTTACATATTTTACCATTATTAAGGTGAAAGATGTTTATATATCATAAGGCTGTTTATAAAATATTTGCCTATTTTATAAATTCGGTTAAGTAATATATTTACATTTACTACAAGTATAGTATGGATGGACTATGAATGTATGGATTTTAACATAATTCCCTAGAATGAAGAATGTTTTGTTGGGAGAAAGAAAATTGGAACACTTTCAATATTATTTTTCCCTTGTGGTTTGAATTTTGTACTTTCGTGGGGTGTTTTAGAATAATCCCACTTGTTATGCATGTTTTAAATGGTAAACATATCCCATATGCTTTAAATGATGATGATGATGAACTAGATGACAGTGACAATGATGTTTTTAATGAAGATGATAATAGAAATGATGATGATGATAATCATCATCATCGTGATATTTATCATTGTCATCATGATTATCACAATAGTCATCATCATCGGCATAATCATCATCCATGTCATCATCATCACCATTGTCCTTGACATCATCATCATGATTATTGACATTTTCATCAGTTATTCATCATTACCTTTGGCATAAGAAATAACATCTACCCAAAATATGTGATTAGTGGAAAAGGGTCATGGAGGACACACACAATTTATGCATGACAAATAACATCATATTTTTTGATATGATCAACATCATCGTTCTGATTGTACTCATCATCATTTTCATTTTCATCATAACCATCATCACCATTCATTTCATTGCCATCATAATCATTGGCAATGTCATCAATTCCATTATCCTCCTCATCCTCCTCCTCCTCATCATAATCGTCATCATCATCATTGTTGTTGTCCTTATCCTCATTATCAACAACATTATCCTCATTTTCATCTTCAACATCTAGGTGTAAAACTGGATGCAAAAGTGGATAAAAACATGGATGCAAAAAAGGATGCAACAAAAGTAGGTGCAAAAGTGGGCGCATAATGGGGTGCACCAAAAATGGATGTAAAAGGTGATGCAAAAAATGATGCAATCATGGAAGCAAAACATGATGAAAAAAGTGGCATAAAAGTGGATACAACCATGGATGTAAAATTGGATACAAAATTGGATGCAAAAGTGGATGCAACAAAAGTAGAAGCAAAACTAGATGCAAAAGTAGTCGCAACACCCAACGTGAAACCCGATGTAAAACCGGATGCAAAAATGGATGCAAAAAGGGATGCAATAACTGATGTAAAATTGGATGAAAAAAAGATGCAAACGTGGATGCAAAAGTTGAAGAAAAAGTGGGTTTAAAAGTAAGCGCAAAAATGGGTGTGAATTGGGATGAAAAAAAAGTGGATGCAAACGTGGATGCAATAGTAGATGCAAAAAATGACGTAAACATGGATGCAAAATGGGATGAAAAAAGGGATGAAAACGTGGGTGCAAAAGTGGACGAAAAAATGGATGCAAAAGTGGATGCAAAAATGGCTGAAACAAAACAAGATGCAAAACTAGACTCAAAATAGGATGTAAACTTTGATGCAAAACTTGGCGCATGAAGGGATCCAAAAAAAGAAGCAAAAGTGGATGTAAAAAGGATGAAAACAAGGGCATAAAATTTGAGGAAAACATTGGTGTAAAAGGGGGTGCAACAAGAGTAGATTTACAAACTAGGTGCAAAATAAGGTCCAAAACTAGTCTCAAAACCTGATGCAAAACCTAACACATAACTAGGCGCAAAACCCGATGCAAATTACGCTGCAATTTGTGCCAGATTTAGAAAAAGGATGCAAAAAATGCCTAAAATAGCACCAACCTGTGAAATTGTGCCATTTTGTCCATAAAATGAAGAAAAATACACTGAAAGATGGTCTAAATGCAAAAAAGGATGCAAAAAGAGATGCTAAATCTAGTTTTTGTTGTAGTGTCACCATGTTTTATCAAAACTATGTGAGAATTTCGAGGCCAATATCATGTCTTCTTGGAAACTAAACATATGACATGGGTGTCATGGAAGTGGTCTCAAATGTGGTATCATAGGATTTTGCCAAATTTACATAGCATTTCACAGCTATACTAGTTAGGATTGTTTGGAAGAGACGGAGGGAGACAAAATATTCCACTATGTTGTTAGAGAAACACCATAAGTGGAAAGACATAATGTGGTTGGTAGGAACATGTCCCTATTTTCCTTCAAATTTAGGGATATCTAAAAGTATCTTTTCTGCCATACTTGGTGAGTTGGAATTATGAGCTATGGGATCATCTACATTTTGGGCTAGGTCAAGTAGATTAATACCTGACATGAATGGTAAGTTTGGATTGTGGTCCGCCATGTTATTCTAAGTGAAGTGCTAAAACAAATGATGGAAATTGTAATTTGATCTCTAAACAAACTAGCGATGCTTGAGAAATTAAATTCTTAATGTGCATAGGAGGTATTTCACCCTTCACTCCCTTTCCTAATTCACATAAATCATGGAGAATATATTTTGGAAGGAAATGAGCGTTAGGTCCTTGTTTGTGTGCACACAGTGGATTATACACTACTTTAAACTAAGGGTGTTAAAGAAAAATGAAAAACCATATGATGTCCCAAATACTCGTTACAACAATGAGGTCCTTGGGGAGCCTCAAAATTGGTTACCTAAGTTTATTTTGAAGAGGAATCATCCCTTTACTCCCTAATATTAGTCTAGGTGGAATAATTAGTAAAGGAACAAGTAACAATAGTAAGCTAATTAATTCTTGGTTCATTAGCGAGTAGCTAGTGTGTTGCAAATTGGTGTGCAAGAACATAAAAGACAAATAAATGAAAATCAACATAGAAATACAATTTATAGTTGCATTATAGAGCAACAGAAACACTCACTGGTGCTCTGTCACACAAAATCAATGAAGAAAAATAATGTTGTGCCATGATAGGAAATATGTTCTAGAGGAGAGTGTTCAAACACATGGTCAACAAAACTATAGAAGTTTAAAGTGAGCAACAACACTCTAGAAATGGAAACACCCACACTACTATGAAAAGTGGCTGTCATGACACAATGGAGGCCAAATTTTTGGAATGAGAAGGGTATTCCTATTCATTTGCAACAGATAAAATACCAGAAATTAACCACACTTAAAAAATAACCTAAACAAAGAGAAATGAACAAAAATGAAGTAGAGTAGCCATTAATATGGTTGTGGGAAATAATGCACAAGAGTGGTTCTCACTTTGGGATGGGGCTAGTCCTTGTAGGTTTCAACAAGGCCTCAATATTTGGATCCCCTTGGTGTGATGGGCTGGTTGACCCAAACCGATTCCACAGTATATTTTTAGAGGGAAACAAAACAAAGAAAATAAAATGATCACAAAAATTAAATAAAATAGCAAAGGGGGAGAATATGCAAACTTCAACAATCAATGTGAACCAAATCACTTGTATATTGACCAATGTTCAAGCTAATACAATACCTTGAAAAGGTGATGTTGATTATTCCCTCTAAGGATGGACATGCATCCTTGGCACATTCTTGGAACCCACATCATTTTTGCATTGGTTTTGGAGCCTATTCTTCCAAATTCAGAGATGTTATTATTTCAAACATGTTTGGATCCTAGAACCTGAATCGGGGGGGATACAATGGTATTTTCCCATAATTCCCCTTTATAAAAGGAAGGCATTGTAATACAATTGTGTATTGTATTGTAGCATTGTAAAAATGATCTCTATGATTGTGTGAAAGAGACTGTGAGAAAGTGAAGAGGAAGTGTAGCGTGTGTGTTGTAGATTGTATCCCTTTATTTTGCTCGGTGTTATAATAATAAATGAATAGTGATTTCTATGTGGACATAGCCCATATTGGGTGAACCACATTATATTGGTGTCTCTCTTGTAATTTGTTTATGTTTTAATATTTACATCTTGTTAATTATTATTTTTGCGCGATCATGTTTACTAACAATTGGTATCAGATCCAAAGGTCTTTTTAGATGGTAAACTCGCAAGAAAGAATGGTTCCAGGTTTGAGTGGGAGTGTTTGAAAAAGAAAGGAATTTTAGGGTCGATATATTTATCGACTAAAACTAACATCTATGGAAGATGCAAATGGAGGACCATCTGTACTAGAAGATATATTCCTACCATTGGGTAGAAAAACAAAACAGTCGCTAACTATGAAGGACAAAGAATGGGAGGTTCTTGACAAAAATGTGCTAGGAACAATATGGATGTTCCTAGATTCATTAGTGGATTTCAATAATTCAAAATAAAAACAATGGAGGGTGTGATGAGCGCATTGGCTAATCTCAATGAAAAAACATCAACTTCCAAAAAGAAATTTCTAATGAAGCGTTTATTTAATATGAAGATGTTAGAAGGTGGATATGTTGTTGACCATTTAAATGAATTTAATATGATAACTAATCAACTAAGTTCTGTAGGAGTGAACTTTGATGATGAGGTATGGATCTTCTAATATTGTGCTCATGGTGAGAAACCTGGAATGGATTGGTCATGATTGTAGGTAAGTCTGTCTCTAGTTCAAAAACTCTTAAATTTCATGATATTGTCCGTTTTATTATTAGGGAGGAAATGAGAAGAAAAAGCACATGTGATACATCAGGTAATGCATTTACCATGGAGAGAAGGGAATACAAAGGAAGAGAGGAAAGAGCCCAAGTAATCGTAGCAATTATAGAAAGTGCATATACAAGTTAAGAAGAGGAAAGATAGAGTGTTGGAATTGTGGTAAGAGAAGAAATATTAAGAAACACTACAAAGCTCCAAAGAAGAAAGGAGACACAAAGCAAGAGACTACTCAGGAAGCTAATGTAGCAGGTGATGTATTACAAGATACTTTGATTCTTGCATTAGATAATACTGGTGATTAATAGGTAGGGGATTTAGGGGATTCATGATTATGTTCCAAGTGATTTTGAACATGTTTTATTGGGGTTTGATGAACCATGTAAAATTGTTAGAATGGCTAAGGTATGAATTAAGTTAAATAATGTAAATGAATGGATTCTAAAGGATGTAAAGCATGTTCCTACTATGAAAATAAATATGATCTCAACATGGAAGTTGGTAGATAGTTGTTGTGTATTTATGTTTGGAAAAGTGTGGCGGAAGATCACTAAAAGAGCACTGTTAATAGAAAAATGAGATAATATAGGTACATTGTATTTATGTCCTCATAAAACTAATGATTCTATCTCTATACCTTCCGCAAAAATAGGCACAGTGTTGTGGAATCCTAGGCTTGGATTCATGAGTGAGAAGGGGATGCAAACTCTTCACTCAAGGAAATTGCTTCGAGCTCTGAAGCAGGTAAATTTGGAATTATGTGATAACCATGTTTATGGAAAATAGAAGTGTCAAGTTTCTAAGGGTCGGGAAACATAAGAATAATGAAAATTTAATGCTTGTGAATAGAAGATGTATGATACCACCTCATGTATAATCTCTTATTGGATCTCATTCTTATGTTACTTTTATTGGTGATGCAACTAGAAAAACTTGGGTTTATTGCATTAGAAATATTTTTGATGTGTTTTGTACGTTTAAGAAGTGGAAATCTTTGGATGAGAATGAGAGAGGGAAAATAATGAAGTGTCTCAGATACAATAATGGTGGTGAATAATACAGCAATGAGTTTGATAGTTATTGTTCATACCATGGGATTCATAGAGAGAGAACAATCCAAGTAACACCATAAGAAAATGGTTTATTAGAAATGATGAATAGGACGATCATGGAGGGTGTAAGGTGTATGAGATTGCAAACAAGGTTTCACTTATCATTCTAGGTTTATGTTGTAGATATTCTTGTTTACTAAATAAATAGAGGGACTTCAAGTGTTTTTATGGTAGAATTCGAGAGGAGGCATGGAAAAGTAAAAGGTAAACTGCTCATTTCCGATAATTTTTTGTTGTGAAGAATTTGTCCATATTGATAAAGAAAATAGAAAAAATATTGAAGATAAATCCAAGAAATGCACCTTTATTGGATACAACGTTGATTATTTTTGTTATCGCTTATGGGATTATGAAAATCACAAAATCATTAGGAGAAGAGATGTAGTATTCGATTAAAAGGTTATGTACCAAGATCAGTTGCAGGGAAAAAAAGAAGAAAATTAAATTATAGAGTACACATTGCTCGATGAAATCAAAGAAAATGAAGCTCCAAAGGTATGATAAAATCAAAAGCAGCAACATATACCTCAAAATCCTACAAGTATAAGAATATATACCAGGATAAGTAGACCTATTGAAAGATTCTCTCCTTCACTATATTATTTATTGATGACTGGTTATGCTAAAACATAATATTATAAAGAAGGAATGCAGGTAGAAACTAGAAAGAAGTGGGAGAAAAAACCAGACTTGGGATTTGGTTGAGTTTCCTGCAGTTAATAGAGCATTGCATAATAAATGGGTTTATAGGTTGAAGGAAGGAGGAAAGAAGTAGTACAAGGATAAACTTATTGTAATGGGGTTTGCACAAAAGAAAGGTATAGATTTTGATGAAATATATTCTCCTATTGTTAAAATGACTTCAAGTATGACTATTTTAAGTCTATTGGCGATAGAATATTTGCATCTTAAACAGTTAGATGTGAAAATGATCTTTCTCCATGGGGATTTGGAGGAAGTGATTTAAATATAGCTGTTCAGGTACATAGCGTACTCCCAAAAGACCGAACACCTTCAGATATCGCTTCACACAAACAGATCACAGATCAACACACTGATGTTTGTCACATGGTTAAAACCCTCGAGAGGGAAACAGTCCATGGCCCCAGCCAAATAGCTACTTGGAGCAGTTTATTATGCAAAATAAAGAAAGTTACATGAGCTTCTCATAATCAATAAACTAGCCAAGGACCCTCTATGCTCTTTAAATAGAGATCATAGACCAATCGGGTGTTAAGCCACGGATAAATGGTAGGTATGATCTAAGAGAAGTTGGACCGTCGGATCACTCTATGTCTAGAACATATCGTGACCATCGGATTAGAATATTTATAAATGCATACTAATGCATACTAAAGAAACACACTTTTACCTAATGGATATATTACACAAGTTAATCTTAACTAAATCCTAAGTGTCTAAATATCCTAACATCCCCCCTTAAGAACAACTTGGGATAGGATTGAAGGATTTACAAAAATGACACTATTAGGAGAAGGAAGGAGACATTAGAGCCTATCCCCCCTTAAGGACGCATTCCTGAACTCCTAACATAGACCGAAGTTTAGAAAACTTCGCTTCTGTAAGAGACTTGGTGAAGATGTCTGCAACTTGATCATCTCTAGGGCAATAGAGAAATTCAATAACATGATCATGAACAAGATTTCTGATGAAGTGCATGTGTAGCTCAATGTGTTTGCTGCGCTGATGCAGAACTGGATCTTTGGCAAGCTTGATGGCACTTTGATTGTCGCACCAAAGTGGAGTAGGATGTTGTTGCTTGAATCCAAACTCTAAAAGGATCTGTCAAAGCCATAAAGATTCCTGACTGGAATTAACTACGGCTCGATATTCTGCTTCTGCTGAAGAAATAGAAAGATCTTGTTGTTTCTTACAAGCCCAAGTGATAGGTCCATATCCCATACTGAAAACATAACCTGCAGTAGAATTTTGATCATCAAGATCACCGGCCCAATCTAAATCAGTGAAACCAACCAACAAAGGTTTCTGCCCTGTACTGTAATGATTCCCAAACTGAATTGTGCCTCGAATATATTGAAGTATTATTTTTGCTGCTTTCCAGTGACTTTCATGAGGATTTTACATATAACAGGAAACACGACCAACGAAAAAGAAAAGGTCAGGATGGGAATGATTCAAGTATAAAAGACTACCAACAAGCTGACGATACAAGGTGGTATCTACTTCAGGGGAAGTACAAGTGGCAGAAAGTTTGACTCCAAACTGGAAGGGAGAAGGGGCTGGTTTACAATCTTCCATGTGGAAGCGACGAAGAAGGTCACAAGCATACTTAGAATGGGAAAGAAAGATTCCTTCTTTGGTTTGCAAGACTTGGAGACCAAAAAAATAATGCAAATGTCCTAAGTCTGACATTTCAAAATTTTGCTTAAGACTAGATTTCACATGGGTTATAAGGTTAGGGTCACTACCAGTAAGCATAAGATCATCAACATAAAGAACAAGTATGATGAGATGGTTTCATACTTTCTTGGTATAGACATTGGGGTCAGAATGGAATCTAGAAAAACCAATGTCAAGGAGAAAGCTATCCATTTTGGCATACCAAGATCTAGGAGCTTGCTTAAGGCCATATAAGGATTTCTTAAGGAGACAAACAAGGCTAGAGTTATTCTGAGCATATCTAGGAGGTTGTTCCATGCAAATTTCCTCATGTAAATCACCATGTAAGAAGGCAGATTTGACATCCATTTGATGGAATTCCTGGTTATGTAAGGCTGTAAGGGAAAGAACAAGGTGGATTGAGTTCATTTTTGCTACAGGGGCAAAGGTTTCATTGTAGTCAATCCCTTCAACTTGGGAAAAACCTTTGGCAACTAACCTTGCCTTAAGTCTTTCAACACTTCCATCTGATGCATACTTAGTTCTATAGACCCATTTACATCTGAAAAGTTTTCTTCCTTTTGGAAGAGGAACAAGATCCCAAGTATCGTTCACCATTAAGGAACGATATTCTTCATCCATAGATGCATCCCAATCTGAATTTCCCGAAGCTTCTTCAAAAGTTTCTAGATCATGATTCTTGAAAACTTGAGCCAAAAGAGAAGAGGCTCGCTGAAACTAAGAACGTGTTTGACGTTGATCTCTAGGATCACTGGCAAGATCACTAGCTGCTTCACATGTTGAACGGACCCATCGAGGAAGTATTGGTGCTGGTGCAATTGGAGGAACATGAGCTGGCAAAGGTGGATTTTCATCCTCACTGTCATCATCAGAAACTGGAGTTGGAAACCTGTCAAGGAAGCTGGAAGAAGAAGAATAAGAAGGAACAATCATCGAATCAGGCTTGCAGGACAAAGATGGTACACCCACCAAGTTAGGCTCGCAGGCCAAGAGATTTTCATCAAATTTAACATCTCTTCTAATGATTGTATCATGAGAATGTGGCTGAAGAAGTCTATAACCTTTTACATCTTTAGAATATCCAACAAATATGCACTTTTCACTTTTAGGCTACAATGCTTTCCATTTTTCATCCGGAATGTGAGCCCATGCTTCACAATCAAACACACGAAAGTGGCTTACATCTGGTTTAATTTTACTCCATGCTTCTTCCGGTGTTATACCTTGTAAAACTTTAGTGGGTGTGCAATTAACTATGTAATTTGCACAATTTATGGCCTCGGCCCAATATTGAAGACTTAGTCCCTTAGATTGGATCATACAATCAACCATTTCTTTTAAAGTGCGGTTCTTCCTTTCAGCTACACCATTTTGTTGTGGTGTATATTGAACAGTGTGCTATTGTTGGATTCCTTATTCAGTGCAAAAAGTAGTGAACTTGTTGTTAACATATTCTCCTCCATTGTTAGATCTTAACTTAATAATTTGATGACCAGATTGTTTTTGAACAAGGGCGTTGTAGGCCAAGAACATGTTAACTACTTCGCTCTTGAGTTTTAGGAAGTAAACCCAAGTGTGTCCGGAGTAGTCATCAATGAAAGTTAAGAAATATTTGAAACCAGAAAAGGAAGAAAATGGAAGAGGGCCACACAAGTCACTAAGCACAAGCTCCAAGGGAACCGAGGCATGCCAAGAGGCACGTTTGTCAAAACTGTCCCAATGATGTTTTCCAAGTACACAACCGGAACAAACACCATCCTTGCAAGATACCAGCAGAAGACTAGTAACCATTTTGTCTTTACATAGTTGTTGCAATGAGCGATAATTTAAGTGACCAAATCACTCGTGCCAAAGTTTGCTCAAGTTATCACTATGAGCAACAAAAACTGAAGGAAAAGGTGATGACCCAAAGTTGTTAAATTTGTACAACCTGGTAATATCATCAACAATTCCAGTAGCAAGAATATTTTGAGGATTTTTAAAATCCTTGATTACAACTTGGTGAGGTGTAAACGTCATAGTTTTACCTTCACCTGAATGAGTAACTTGATAGACTGATAACAAATTGCAGGAAATTTTTGGAACACACAGTACATCACTGAAATGACCATTTTCAACTGGAACTGTTCCAGATCTGACAACACTTAGAGATCTATCATCACCAACAAATATTTGTTTGGTGTTACATTCATGCATAATAGAAAAGATGGCTTTATCCTTAGCCATATGATAAGATTCTCCAGAATCAATGAGCCATTCATTTGAAGTAGAAGAAGAAGATGCAATATAAGAGTAACTAGAAGCACAAAGTGCATGTCCATGAGAGGTAGATTCTAAAGATGAATCTAGGCTGATGTGGTGCTTCTTCATTGTTGCTTCCAAGGCTGCCATCTTCTTAAAACACTTAGATTCATCATGATTATCTTTCCCACAAAAAATTTCAATGACGCTCAGTATTCTTTCCTTTTTGCTTGGATCCTTTATCATTTTTTAATGGAGGATCTAACTGAGAGGGTTTTGGAACCTTGTTGTTTTGCTTATTATTGCGAAAATTTTGTTTCTTGGGAGGCTTGGACTTTTCTTTCTGTTGGGACAACAAGGCTTTACTTTATGTATCTACATTATTATTTATTCTAAGATGAATGAGTTTATCTTTCTCTCTAATTAAGGAATCACAAAAGGATTCAAGACTAGGTTCTTGATAGCTAGTTTCAGTCAAGGATTCTTTCATGGAGTAGAATGTAAATACAAAAATAGAATATGCATGTCCGAGTTTGGAAAGAATAAGATAAATACATTGTTTTTCTTCTTTCTTAATATTGCATTCTGCACATAATAGTCTAAGAGTTTTATACTTAGATAAATAGTCTTGAATGCATGAAAAATCATTTGAATTCAAGGAAAGCAACTCATTCTCAAGTTGATGACCCAAAATTTCATTGTGTTTACCAAACACAGATTCCAACTTTTCCCAAGCTTTATGAGGTTCATCAATTCCAGATATGTGGAATCACAAATCAGTAGAGATTGACATCCCAATCAGTGGGTTCTGTTTCTTTCCCTGAGGTTATCCTGAAAAGTCCTCTACTTCGTAGAACGTCCTCCATACAAGATGTCCATGAGAAATAGTTAGAACTTGTAATTATAATATCACAAGGGGAGGCCATACTATAAACTATTGGATGAAAAAATAGAAACTAACTATCTGGATGCAAAGAGCTCGAAAAAATATACGATTTAAAAAAAAACAACACTTAAAACTGATTCCAGATGATGAAGTTATGCTTGATCAAAGAAAATATTGAAGATGTCCCCAATAGTGATGTGGCAGATATTAACTTGACCAACTAAAAAAAGAACCCCCTTTTCCCAATATCAACCTTTGACAATCACTTTTACAATAAAGTTGCTTTGAAGTGAATCACTTTTGTAGAATAAGTGATGTTCACTTTTACAATAATGTGACTTTTTAAATAGTGCGCCAGTAAATTAAAAGACTTAAGTGACTCACTTTTATTTTATTTTATTAATATGAGATGCACTTTTACAATAAAGTAACTTGAAAATAGAAATTGCATGCACTGAAAGTAGGTTGATAAGACTTATCAAGATGTAAAGCAACTTTGGACCAAGTGAGCTAAGTTTAAAAGGTACGTAAAAGTATGGAAAGAGGAAGGTTTTTTTTTTTTTTAGTTTTCTCTCTCATTTTCCATGCTTGCTTTCTTTTTCTGCAAATCACAAAAAAAAACGAAAAACAAAAACAAAAAAAACTTTTTCCACACGATGGGGTTAGATCTTGGTTAGCTTACCCAGAAAGTCTACGTTTACAAGTTTTCTCGCTGTTTTTGATTTTCCGTGATCACACAAGGTGCACGGCAAAGAGCATACATAGCGGAGAAGACAAGAAGAAAAAAAAACTTTCCCTCACTGTTTCTGATTCACCACGATCGCACAAGGTGCACAACAAAGAGCATACGCAGCCAGAGAAGACAACAGTCCGAGACTAAAAAAAAAAAGATCTAATAATAAGACTATAAAATATGAGAGATTTAAAAAAAAAAGACAAATCCATCACTGTAACATTATACCTTCATATTTACCAAAATGGGTGTTTCTAGAACAAATGGAAACAAATTTCAGTGAAATGAAAACTATTTCTAAATGGAAATGGTGCTTCAAACGCAATGCAATAGCTCCCACAGGCCACAAATGCATAGAAAATCCAGAACCAGAAACCCTTTCAAAGATTCAGCAACACCAGTTCCAGATCTTGATCAAAACCAAAAGCGGCTCTTCATAAAAGCTTGGATACCATGTTCAGGTACGCAAGGTACTCCCAAAAGACCAAACACCTTCAGATACCACTTCACACAAATAGATCACAGATCAATACACCAATGTTTGTCATGTGGTTAAAACCCTCGAGAGGAAAACAGTCCATGGCCCCAGCCAAATAGCTACTTGGAGCAATTTATTATGCAAAAGAAAGAAAGTTACATGAGCTTCTCATAATCGATCAACTAGCCAAGGACCTTCTATGCTCTTTAAATAGAGATCATAGACCAATAGGGTGTTAAGCCACGGATCACAATCGGGTGGTAGGTATGATCTAAGAGAAGTTGAACCATCAGATCACTCTATGTCTAGAACTTATCGTGACCATCGGATTATAATATTTACAAATGCATACTAATGCATACTAAAGAAACACACTTTTACCTAACGGATATATTACACAATTTGATCTTAACTAACTCC
>LPNX010923608.1:189223-261029 GCA_001517045.1 Pseudotsuga menziesii
AACATATCTCATTGTGTTTTTACTCAAATTTCGATCGGGAGAGCTTGTTGGATGCATAATTTGATTCCGCATCCAACGAGCTCTCCCGATCGAAATTTGAGTAAAAAAACAGGGAGATATATCAAAAATAGGAACACAAAAAGTAATTTTTTTCTTTCTTCCTCCAAAATTAATTAATATTATTTTATTATTTTAACTATTATTTTATTATTTTCCTTAGGAGGCCCATTTTAGACCCCAAAATTCCTCTAATGTTTATGTTTTAAGGTTTGCATCTTTTTTATTGCTATTTCTCTGCGATCATGTTTTGTAACATTTTTCTATTGTCACAAATGATTTTTTGGACAACTTATCCCTCGTATGCATAACCCTTTGGATTAAAATTCTTGTGCATATCTTCCTATCTTCTTTTTCAAGAGTGAAACTAATTTTGGTATGAAATAGCATTGGACTATGATTTTATCTCATCAACATTGTCATTAAGGAGAATATACCCCATGATGTACTAAATCAAGGAAAACTACTATGGGGGGTTGCATTTTTCCTTATTATTGTGTGTTAGGAGAGAATTTCGTGAAAGAAAATTGATTTGTAGAAACAAGAAATTATTTCTAGGTGGGCCATCATAGAAGGGGGATAGTACTAGTAGAGCTAATATGATACCAACCTTCCTAGAACAAACCTTCATGTATCAAATCGATACAAAACTACCAAATGGAGCACGAGCATGGACAACGAAAATTTTTGCAAAACTGCCTTGGATTGAAGCATTCTCTCTCTCAAACTTCCTAATTATGTTAAGGATTTCAATGGGAAGTTTGGAATACTGTGATGCAGGAAGAACAAAAGAGATACAATTGCTATTAAATCACTAGGATTTATTGAAATGTTTATTTAATACAATCCTCGAGCTCATGATGAAGAGTGAAGCATCGAAATATTTATTTAATACGAGATACAAATTGGAGCTATAAATGTGAGTATTTGCATGAAATCAATTATGCCATCTTTCTCGAGGCAATACTTCATACAACAACATAGGAAACATTAACAATTCTAATGAGACTTAATGGGTTTCCATAAAAAAAAACTAGACATGGAAGTGCAACTACAAAGAGGAATATGTTATGAACTATGGGTGGTAAATTTTTACATATATAGATGCAAGGTGAAAGGAGATTCCTCTTCGAGTGATTTAGATAAAGGTAAAAATATGATGACTCACGATTCAACCATTGGGTGAGGATTATCCATGATGACACTCACAAGAGCTCAGAGCAAATCAAAATGGGAGTTATGCATCCAAAAATAGGGCATGGTTAGCTATATATCATTTGGATAAGACATTCAAATCATGAATGATATTAAAAATCCAAAAATTATATACATTGTTGTGGCCAACACTTCTCTTCTTCTCATATGACTAAGAATTCTCATCATTAGTGGATAACACTCTGACCACCTGAACAATCATGCTCCTATGTGAATCTAATAAGAATTTATCTAAAAATATTATGCTTCCTTAGTACACATAGGTATTTAAACGATCCTTTCATAATGAACATTTCAAACTAATCTTAGAAAGTAATTTGCACAATTTCCTACCATTGGTACATGGAAAACTTTTTCTACTTTGCAATGGGTCCCTTAATTGTCCACCTTTGGGACCAATCTTAAAAAGTCTACATGATTTTTATTTAACTATCGACCAAAAGAGTATCTTTTACCTTTAATGTATGTTTAACAAGCCATCAACGGCCTATATTTTCTTATATTTTCCTCAAGGAAGATGAACAGATGAATATTGACAATAGGTGAGAAGCCAACTTACTCATTTCACCACATGCTCGTGTGGTCTCTCATGACCAATATCACACGCTTTCTGCTGCATGATACAATCTGATACGTCAACAAGATTCCACTTCCCTCTCTTTAAGTACAAACCCTCCTCCCTTCAATGGATCAGTTTTTTCTTTGGCAAGAAATACTGGCCATTGGTGGAAAGGGATTTTGCTTGACTTCCTTGCTTGTCTCGGTGCCTATGACACCAAGGATTCAACTTTAGAACATGCATTATAACATCATGGCCACCACCGAGAAGTAATTTTATTTAATTTTTTTGTACATCCTAGTTCATGCAATGGACTGGATCTACTTCAACAAGTTACATGTTTTAATATAGACAATTGGAGGGAATCTCCCACTCTTAAATATAATGCATGTTCTGAAGCCTCGGACAATATAGATTGAATAAGTGAACATAAAATATTTAATCGAATCTATCATCATGATAGGATCATATTTTAAAAGTCCTTTTGATACACAAGTACTGAGGGCATATTAAATCCACTTTCATTAGAAATCCAGATAAATTAGCTTCCCAGCAACCACCACCTCTCCCTTCACCCTGTTATATTTTTATCATTCAAGCTAGCATTATCTTAGGATCTTATCTAAGAGAATATCATGCACATAAATAAAAACAAGAGACAAGAGACACAAAGAATTTTCCTCAGGGAAACCATAAAGGAGAAAACTCCACAACTTCCTTAGAGATAGAATCAGCACCAAAAGTAAAATCTGAAAACGTAAAGATGATCTCCTGACAGCAGTAGTCTCTCTCTTTGATCCCAGCTTCTTCTCTCTCAGTGAGTGAGTGTGTGTGTAATAAATATAGAGGCTTGCTCTCTATTTATATTCTTTCATTCACTTAATGTCGACTTCATCATGTCAACCTCACTTAACAATTACTTAACAGGCCCGACATCTCTAGGAGAGTCTAATAACCCTGGTGCCCCACAACTGTAGGGAATTTTCCTTTGATAAACAAGGACGGTTAACCTTGACTGAGATGGTGGGGACGATTTCCCTGAATTACAATAACTCTCCGAGGGCCGAATTCTCTAAGATAGTCTAATAACGTAAGGCCCCACAACTGCGGGGACTTTCATCATTGATCAATAGGAGGGTTACCCACAATGACTTGACATGACTTGTTTACATTATTGAATCTCCTGATAGGCACATCAGGGCATGACATGACTCCAATACATTACAAACACTTCCTGAAATAAACATCAGGGGTACAATACATATGATATATAGGTGAATACATTCTGAAGCTACAATTACATCAACACTCCCTCATAACTAGGAAGCTATTCTCTTGAAAAAATTTATCAGTACAAGTCTTCTTCTCTGTATCATCTGAATCATCGTCAAGTTCTCGTCATATTGATATTCAAGTAATCATCTTCTTCAAGTCATCTTCATCACTCGATATGGATCATCACTTGATTTGGATCATCTCAGGTTCTGGAACACCTCTATTGGATCATCATCACATGTGTTATCTCTTGATTCTTCTTGTCATAGGAATTTCTACAAAGCTAGCCCCTTTTCATGTTGGTTGTAGGCCTAGCCTCCATGTGGTTCTTCTTCAACACTTATATCTGACCCTAAGTCAGAATGGCCTGCCCAGCACTTACATCTGACCATGAGAGGAACACATCCAACACCATGTCAGAAAATCACACCCAACACTCACATGTGACCATGAGAGGAACCAATCCAGTCATCTATGTCATAAAGACCCATCACTCACATCTGACCATGAGAGGAACCAATCTAGTCATCTATGTTAGAAATGCCCAGCACTTACATTCGACCATGTGAGGAACCAATCCAACCTACATGTCGAAAGGGTTGTGCACTTACATCTGAGCATGTAGGAACCAATCCCATAGTCACATCAGAATGGCTCTACACTTATATCTGATCATGTAGGAGCTTATCCCACATTCATATCAGAATGGCCCTTAGTCCTAGACTAAGTATTCCTAGTAACTGATCAGGTGCCTTCATTCTCCCAGAAAATGGAATCCCAGCACCAAGCTAAGTATTCCTGCTAACCGACCAGGTGCCTCCATTCCAAGAATGGAAGTCAACACTTATATCTGATCATGTAGGAACCAATCCTATAGTCACATCAAAATGGCTCAACACTCATATCTGAAATGGAAGGTACCAATCCTTTCACCATGACAAAATGGCTCAGCCCTTACATCTCACAATGGACAAAACCAATCCTCTCACCATGTTGAAATGGCTCACATACTCATCACTTCCCCTTGGAGGGAACCTCAATCTGGAGAACACCAAGATTCTCCCTGAAGTACTCAAACTTCACTCTGGTGAATGGCTTCTTCAACACATCAACTATCTGTTCATCCATCATAACATACTAGAGCTTCACTGCTCCTTTCTACACCATATCCCTGATATAGTGATACTTGATCTCGATATGCTTCGAATCGTCATGGAACACCGGTTTCTCCGACAACTTCACACAATTCTGGTTGTTGCAATATATACAAGTAGAATCTAACTGGAGATCAAATAAATTAGACAGTAGCTTCCTCAACCATACTTCCTCACAACTAGCTAAACAGTTGTGACATACTTTGCTTCAGCTGTACTCAGTGCCACACAATATTGGTTCCTGCTAAATCAAGAGATCACACTTGATCCCATACTAAAGCAACACTCTTATTCGCGTCATACTTGAGCCCATAATCAATTGTACTCATTTAGGTACCTCAAAATATGCTTTGCAGCAATGAAGTGAACATGTCTCGGATCTATTAGGAACTAGCTCAAGGTGTTCACAGCAAAGCAAATATCTAGTCTTGTGTTCGTCAAGTACATCAAGGACCCAATAATCTGATGATACATAGTATCATCAACCACTTCTGATGAAGCATAACTCAATAGCTTTAGGTTTTATGCCATAGGTGTGGTCATGGCCTTGCAATCCATCATTCTGAACCTCTTTAGGTTCTCTACTACATACCTCCCTTGTTCGAAGAAGATTCCATCCGCATTCTACACACCTCCATGCCTAGAAAATAGTGCATCATACCTAAGTCCTTCATTTCAAACTCAGCAGCAAGCTCCTTCTTGCAACTTTAATGAGTTCATATTTTATGTCAGGAACATGTCATCGACATATAATAAGAGCATCACTGGTCTTCCGTCTTCAACCTTGAAGAAAAGGTTGGAATGCACTTTACTCTTAGTAAATCCTAGAGCCATCAATAAGCTGTCCATCCTGTCATACCATGTCAAACCTCAGGATCTTCTACAGTCACTCCATATGAAGTAGAGCATCGTTCTCCCTCTGTCTTTCATACTCTATGCACTAAAACATTTTGTACCGGAGTGACAAGTAATTTCCTCTACTACTAACATTCTATGTATCCATTTAGGGTCACTGGATACCAAGATCGTCTATCTTGAACTTTTCAAAAGGTCTTCTCGCACCCATCTATGAGCTTTTCATCCTCTATAGACTTTTATCTTCAACCTTGTAGCAAAGATTCAGATCTTCATCAAGCTCCTCATGTATGTATTATCCCATGGGTGTCTTCTGAGCTCGTATAAGGCCTTCTTTCATTTGCACACATGATTCTTCCTATCATGTGTCTCAACTCCCACTGGCTACAAATTTCTCTTCATAGTCTATGCCTTCTTTTTGTAAGAAGCCTTGTACTATGAATCTTGCCTTGTATTCCACGATGTTTCCATCTACTACATGATGGAACTACGAACTTCCCTTCATGTACCGATAGTGCATCCTAGACATCATTCTTCTTGAACTGGTCCTCCCTTTCTTCTTGGTTAATTATTCATAGCTGGAAGGTTCTACGTCAATGATGTCACTGCATTCATCATATTATTCTTCATCTTGAACTGTCGTCACTTGTTCTTCAGAACAAGTTTCATCCTTCTTTGCTTGTAGGCATATTTACGTGATCTTTCCTACAAGTCAAATGCATTAGTTGTATGCTTAGAAACATTTCATAAGGAATATTCATAATGACAAATTCTTATGCATAAATATATGATCATGCAACTATTTTAGCCAATACAACATCCATCCATATATCATGAAATGTTTCTAGATTCCTTCCATCTCTACGAGGACAACTTTGAGATTGTGCACTAATCCAATATGTGAGTAAAGAGGTTTCATTCTAGATAAGTAGCAATGTAGAGTTCTATAGCACCATGAGCTACTTACCCATTACATGCATATTAGTAGTATATTATCATTAATGCAAACTTTCTATCATGCATAATACATCAACTGAATATGAAAAAAATGCATAACAAAAAACAATATCATGGAATGTTAATTGAACACTTATCTTTATTTGTTTCATGGGTAGACTACTTCTTGAGCCTTCACCTTCATTAGCTTCTTCATTCATAATAGCATCGTTTCTTATCCAAATGCTAAGGTGGATAAGAGGTTCCTCAAGAGTTGAGTTCTTCATATTCCTCATTGCTTGAGGGATCTTCTTTGGATGGTGAGAGCATGATCTTTAGTTTCTCCCATCTTCTCTTCTCTTATTATGAGTCAAGCTTCTTCTTGTGTGTGCTCTTCCGAGAGTCTGCTGAAAGTAACCACTTCCTTCTGGCACACATTCCTTGCATGAATGAATCCCATGATCCTGGGAGGCCATTCAAGGTGGCTATCACCACTTCTGCATTCTTCACTTCTTCTTCTACTGCTATAAGTTGTTCTTTGATTTGAGAGACCCTCGTAAAGTATGACTGTATGGTCTCTGCATTCTGGATCTTCACATTCTTCAACTATTTTCTCAAATTCATATTCCAATTTATGTTCTTCCCTTCAAATAGCTTGGTCAAGGAATCAAACATTTCATTCGGTGTCTTTAGGGAATACACTTATGGTATAAGGTGATCTGTGATTGAATCAGCAATGATCTTCTTGGCCTTGACCAAGTTCTTCTTGTGTAAGGATTTGAGCCTCATCTCCCTCTCGAAATTGAACCTCTCTACTCATGTAGGTGTCCAATTCATTTTCTTCGAAGAGATCATATACTTCCATGCTTCGAAGTTGTCAACTTCACCAAGATTATCATCAAGCTAATGTGATAGATCACTTTGAAATGAGAACCTCAAATGAAAATAGCAAAAGATTAGATATTACTCCTTTGAGGTGTCTGTCCTCGTTCTGGAGTTCGTTGATCTAGCGTTTGTCAGAGAAACCTAATTTTGAAAACTTGGAATATTTCAGATCTTATTGCCTAGAAATATAGACCTCTTCAAGGTGAGCTGTCTAATGTACTCCTTTTCTAAAAATAGTGGAGGGAAACTCCTAGAACAGGAAGCCCTAGTTTTCCAATTTCTTCTCGAGAAATATTTGATAATGCTTCTGTGGTGTCTCTGACATTACTGCTGCTCTGTGTCTGAAACTTCGTAGTGAGATAGCATCTCCTGTCTCTGTTCCAACACCAAAGGTTTCATCAGAATTGGTTTCACCAATTGGGACTTATGAGTGTTTTCCCAAAGTGACATGTTTGAGGACTCTTTAGCATAGTGAAGTTGTATGAACTTCCACATGTCACTGTTTCATCTTTTGTGTCTAAAACTTCGACCACAAAAGGTAAATTCCGTTCCCCTTCTGGAACATTTTCATAAATTTTATTTAGACATTGGTAGCCCGAGATATATCAATTCTCCCAAGGTGTCTTGTTTAGGGACGAATCATGGAAGAGACTAGAACCCTAACTTGGAGGGATCATATATCCTAGAATATACATAATATGAGGCTAAATTTTGGATACAGTGTAAATCAGGATTTTATCTTCGTCCTGTGAAAGTTTCAACTCCTTAGCCTTCTCCAATCCTAAGATATAATGAATGTCCCAAAACTTATCACTTTTAGTATTTTAGGGTTTTTCCAATGCGGGGTCAAACTAGGGTTTGACTTTCCCAGATTTATACCCAACCAAAAATCTCAACTCAGGTCTCTAAAATTCGATTTTGATGAGGAGAGAAATCCTATGCCGAGCTCACTCAAAAATTTATCTTCTGTAAGAAGCCCCAATTTCCTGCACCAAAAACTGAAAATGTTCGGAATCGAATTCTGCTTTGACAAAAAGATGTGCCCTTCAATGGAGAGTGAGCCTAGCATAATTTTGTTGATGGATTATGGAGAGAGACCCAAAAGGTAAGAATCCCTAGCTTTTGTAGCTGCACAATATCTTCTTGTGAGTTTAGCTCTCATACCATGTTATATTTTTATCATTCAAGCTAGCATTATCTTAGGATCTTCTGTGAGAGAATAACATGCACATCAATAAACACAAGATACAAAAGACCCAAATAATTTTCCTCGGGGAATCCAGAAAGTTGGAAAACCCTGCAACTTCCTCAGAGACAGAATGAGCACCAAAAGTAAAACCCGAAAACATAAAGATGATCTCCCGACAGTAGTAGTCTCTCTCTTTGATCCCAACTTCTTCTCTCTCACTCATGCACCCAAGTGAGTGAGTGCGTGTGTAATAAATACAGAGGCTCACTCTCTATTTATATTCTTTTGTTCACTTAATGTCCACTTCATCATGTGAGCCTCACTTAACAATTATTTACTAGGGCCAACATCTCTAAGAGAGACTAATAATCCTAGCGCCCCACAAGTGTGGGGACTTGCCCTCTAATCAACAAGGAGGGTTAACCTTAACTTAGATGGTGGGGAGTACTAACCTCACTTACAATAACTCTCCTAGGGCCCACTTCTCTAGGATAGTCTAATAACCCTAGGGCCCCACAACTGTGGAAACTTTAACCCTTGATAAATAGGAGGGTTACCCACAATGACTTGACATAACTGGTTTACATTATTGAATCTCCCGATAGGCACATCGAGGTACAATACATAAGATATATATGTGAATACATTCCGAAGTTACAATTACATTAACAGACCCACACCACCTTCACAAACATAACCTATCACTCCTTGAAGAGAAACCTATATAATAAACCCTAGTGTACCTATAACAACTACAAAGAAAATGTAGCCTACACCTTTACCGATAGAATAAACTAAAAGAAAAAATAGAGAACATGAGAGGAGAAAAAGAAAAGAAAAAAAGAAAAAAGAAAAAAAAAAGCACCAAAAACAACTCCAAAAAGCTCAACTGCAAATACCCTCAATGATCCACTAGCTAATTAGGATGGAAAACAACAATCAACACGTAGAAGACAAGAGAAGAAGAGCCAGACTATTGGTGGACACAATCAATAGTCAAGAATTAGAAGAGAGAAAATAAAATAATAAATAGAAAGAATAAAGACAAAGGAGACCGAATTCCTCACAAAGTGTGAAAATATCATGATACAATTCATTACAATGTCAAAAGGAGTCCACACAAACAAACCATTGGACAAAGCATACCAGTTGTTCAAAAGTGTCATGTGGAACCTTCAACCACAACTACACGAAAGGAGAGAAGAACATGTAGAAGAGACTACTGTGCTACTCAGAAATCAACATACAACATTTTGAGCAGGCTACAACAATATATCAAAAATCCAATGTGACACATGAAGTATTGAGAAATTGGTACACATACTATGGCCAAGTGTTTCAACAGGTATGAAAGACGTGTGATCTCATTAGTTCACTGCACACAAGCAAGCACCGAAGCAATGGCGCAAACAATTCATAACCAACTTGTGCTAGAAATGGAAAAACTCAAAAAATTGGAGAGACAAGAACATCAATGGATTAGAAAGCTAGACCAAGCCTAGGAGTATCAACAAGATCCCACCTTACATGCAGATATTCCTTGTGGCTGATGAATAAATGCACAACGTTTGGAGACCAACATGAGCATTATCTTTAACATAGACATACATCAAAAGGTAGGAGTCTCCCTACTTTAACCATAGACGTTCAAAACGGGCTTCATACTTAGGAGGATTTCCACCATCAATTGTCAATTACTGCATAATCTATTGTGGAAGTCTGCATTCAAGGGCAACTGTCTATGAGCAAGCACAACTCATTAAAGAAAAAACATTATAGAACTACCTAAGACAGAATTTTGTAGCCTCCTTGTCTTTTGTGGACCGAGAAAGATACAGAATTTTGTAGCCTCCAGTAATTAAGTTGTTTCTCTATATTACTCTCTAATAGTTTTCCTTTTCTTGTAAAAAAATATAAGTTATTTCTTTATAATAAACTCAATCTTAGTTGGTTTTTAATAAAATCTCAAGTAAGAAAACAAAATGTTTTAATGATATTTCCTTGTTTAGGTATGTGTATGTTTTTTAGTGCTGTAAAAGTATAATGTATAAATAGAAATCATGTCAGTGTAGATGTATAATAAACTCCAAGAATTTTCATAAAACTAGTCAATAATACAATTGTAGCATGCATAGATTTAATATGTAAATAACTAACTTAATAGTAAAATACCTGGCACTAGTGGTTATAGTAGATCATGTAGCTTCCTTGACATTCTTGTTTCCAAAAATGGATGAACCAACCTGTCAACCATATGTAAACAACTAACTTTATAGTAAAATACCTAGCACTAAAGGTTATAGTAGATCATGTAGTTTGATGCAGATATTTGGCACTACTGGTTATTGTAGATCATGTAGTTTGATGCAGATTTTGTAGGTTCCCTTCAGGTTCTACTAGAAGCCCGAGAACCTAGAAAACTAATGGGATTCCTAGCTTCCTAACCCATCAACCAAAATCCCAAAAATAACTTCCTTCTTTTCAAAACATTCATTTTGATGCCTTGTTTTGCAATCTAATTGAAAATAAAATATTATTTCTTTAGTACTTATTTTCTTGAGCAATTTAATGGTATTAAGACTAGTTAAACTAAAAAAAATTCAAACCACAATAAAATAATATCAATTATCTTATCTAAAACAGTAAAAATACAGATAACAATATAATTTAATATAAATGTAATACAACCAAGTGAACGTTACATACAAATAACATCATCTTTTACCAAACTACTCAAACAACCTACATTTCATATAATATCCATATAACAATATAATACAGTAAAATGAAAGGTAATATCATACCATCCAAATGATTCAGCTTCTCATATATAGTCACTGAGACCATTCTGATTTATAGTGTTAACAGAGAAACAGCTTCATAAATGTGACATCAATCAGATCGATTAAAACAACCAATGGTTCTGAAACGGTAATCTAATATAATTATATGACCAAGGTAAGATCAAACCATGCTAAATAAAATAAGATATATGACAAAGGTAAGATCAAACCATGTTAAATAAAATAAGATATGCATTCAATGAAACAACTGTAGTTGTTTTAAAAATAAAACAAATACATGTTTTAAAAATATAAAAAATACCTTCATGTATTAATAATGTCTTAGATTTCCAAGCAGCTGAATGTTTGGAGCGGAGAATCGATGGACGATTCGCATGGCCCCTGCTAATATTTCAAGATATAGTCTGGGTGAGTGTTAGCCCCGGCCACGGGTCTGAGCAGTACACACGCCGGTGAGTACCTAAGTACTGGATATTCGATCAATGCAATATCCTCCTCCTCCTCTACCTGCATCTCGACATCTACAGAATTTCGATTGCGAGTTTCCTCTACCTCCATGTCGACATCCACAGAATTTGGATTCATAGTTTGCTCTACCTCCATCTCCACATCCACAGAATTTTGATTTGGATTTGGAATTCCTGCAGCTTGTTGCAATACAGAGTCTGTATTTTGAGTTTCTACAGTTTGTTGCAATACAGAGCCTGGATTTTGAGTTCCTGCATTTTGTTGCATCAACAAGGAACTGGAAATGGATCTTGTACCAGTAGTAATATAGGGACCTTCATCGTTGGCTGCTGCCTTTTTAATGCATTTCTTCTTTACCAGAGGCGCCGTTGCCGTATCAGAACCTCCCTCGTTATTACTATTCTCTCCGCGCCGCTTGATCGCTGCGGATTTGGACTCATTATCACCATCCTTATTATAAGGATCCTATTTGACCTAAACCTACTTATGGAAATGGTAAATTGTCATACCGACTATTCTTGGCGAGAACCTTCTGGTTATGCCGTTCGCATCGTTTCGCAGATCATTATCGCTGTTCCCTCTGCCCTGCATCGTCTTCACTACCGTCAGTTGTACTAAACGCCCCTTGTATACAGGCGAAAATGCTTTAAAATTTATATAGATATCCCGAATAAAAGTTGACTGCCGCAAAACTCAACGAACTATAATAAAATAATATATTTGCAGGAGTAGTCTAAACTCAACGAACCGCGTAGAAACTTTTACAAAAATTGGTTACAACATTCAAACACTGAAATTTTGGATACTTATATTTCAAAGGTTATTGACGGTATTAATCTATTTCTACCATTTTCAAATTTTGCAAAATAAAAAACCAGGACTCCCGTGAGGACCAAATCTCCTAATATTTTAGACGTCTCCTGTGTTTTCAATCAATTTAAAACATTAATTTATCTTCTAATATTTTAGACGTCTCCTGTATTTTCAATCAATTTAAAACATTAATTAATAACCATTAAATGGATCTATTTTATTGAATATCGTCCACGGAATTCCCGTAAAGTGAATATAAAAGAAAACTATTTTATTTTTTTGGTATATTTTAAAATATCTTAAAGGTTTAAATCGAGTCAATAAAGGTTTAAATTGTCAACCTATGAGAGGAAAACATGATGACGTGGAAATCAAACATTGGAGTGGTCAGGGGGTGCCATCAAAATCGTCGTTCACATTGGAAGTTATTTTTACTCAAATTGATTTGGTAATGGAAATTAAAGCACCATAGAGTGGAGTAGATTCTGGGAATTATTTGTTTCGAAATTAGTTTATATTGATTATGAAATTATTTGTTTCAAAATTAGTTTAATTTACTATTGGAAACTCGATTTAGATTTTTATTTAATGGGAAATATATTTAAATTATTTATATAATAAATGAAACAAATTTAGTATATAAAGTATTTTATATGTGAATTGTTTTTAATTAAAAGTTTATTTAATTTTACCAAAAATGTTATTTAATTGTATTTTCACAATCTTGACCTTGTATTTTTATACATAAAATTAGTAAACATTTAAATAGCAATAGTTTATATTATATATGAGTATATATGAGTTTTAAGTATCAAACGTTTCATGTTATAGATGTATAAATGTTATATGTTTGTAATTTCTTTTATAGAAAGTTATAAGATTTTATTCTTTAGTTAAAACCATGCAAGACTAAAGAGGTTGGTCTAAGGATCTCAAGTCTTACTTAAATCATAAGGGAGTTCAAGAAAATATGTTATTGTGCATAATATGATAGTCTTAAAATAATTATTACATTTAAATTTAAGGATAAGATTAAGTTATAAGATTTTATTCTTTAGTTAAAACCACTCAAGACTAAAGAGGTTGGTATAAGGATCTCAAGTCTTAGTTAAACCATAAGGGAGTCCAAGAAGATATGTCATTGTGCATAATATGATAGTCTTAAAATAATTATTAAATTTAAATTTAAGGATAGGATAATCTTAAAAATTAGAGGATAAAAAAAATTTAAGATATTATAAAGAGGTGATCAATCATAATCAAGAAGGTAAAAAAATCTCACTATTTTAACTATCTTAAAGAAGAAAATCAACATTGCCAAAATAATAACAAAGTTAACTCTCATATTGCTTATAGTGAAACAAGGCCTTGCAAAATTCCTAAAAGGTAGTGTATGAAATAATCTATCATCTTCGTGACAAAAATAGAGTTGAAGACTAAACCAAATTTATTAACGAATTTTATGCATACATGTGCATTAGAGTGCAATTTCAAAACATTTGCTAGAATATCCATCTTCCTAACCGCTTAACTCATCATAATTCTGGTGATTTAGGAATGCATCTCTTAAATATTTTTGAACATATAATTACAATTCTAAAGAAAACCAAGTACTCTCTTTTCTTTCAGCGTTCGTCTAATAGACCAACCTCGGTCCCATTCAACATTCATAACTATCATCATAATATGGGTATGATGATGTGGTTTCCTATGTGCATACCCACCTATTGTATTATAATTTATCCATTGCAAATATTTAATATAAATATAAGATGTAATATTCCTCTTCTACCCCTATATTTTTGTAATTGAAAGTGTAGCAGTGTACCAATTCCTATTGAGGAGCTCAAGGACAATACATAGCGAGTATTTTTTTAACTATTGTTGTGATTTCCTAAGTTCTAATTTGAATTTGTAGACTTAGGAGACTAAAGTTGTGATGCAACTAAACAATGGGGGAAAACAAATCCCTAGAGGGAGAGGCGGATGACTAGGAAGCCATGAGGATCTAAGTTATTAATGAGGGGTGTCATCTTAGTACTACAAGCACTTGAAGAAAAGTGAACTATGATGTTCACTTGATAACCACAAGATTATAAATGTTGTCCTATGTTCAGGTGAGTGGCTAATTCCCATAGGCATTTATCATGTACCTATGATCTATATATTAGCATAAAGTTATTACTAGATCATTCTAATATTTAATAATGATCTTAATTATGGAATCAAGTGCCAAAAATTTATCCTTAAAAATTCTAACAAGAATCTAAGATTTCTTATGATTGTAATAGATTGTTTTAGTCACCTTATACACACACACACAAAGGCCAGAGAGAGAAGCATAAAGTCTCAAGGTCAAATCCTCAAGTGGCTATGCGTGCATATAAAAGGGTCTCACTTGATGTCCCCATGGGGATAGGGTATGTAATGAGAGCCAATAGGGTGAGTCCCTTTAAGGTGGCCCCCTCAGAATTCTTCCTATGGATGTAGCAACACCTCTCCAAGGTTATAAATAAGCAAATCAAATTAAAATTAAAATATTTATTAAAGAAACTGAAGGGAATGTGGTGATAGATATATGTATTCAAAGGATCCTACATCATGTGTACTCCTTGAAACATATTAAAAGAAAATAACATATAGATTAAAGATTTTTCTCTATACCATTAGCATCTTAATCGCAAGCATTTGTAGGAGGAGAAAATAATTTTGGACTGATTTTTTGGTTTTGATGTAATGGTCTACCTTTCTGGTAGAGCACTCTCTCAAAATTCGTAAGTTGTTTGTCTATATCAGTATGTAATACTTTTCCTTCCTTGCAAAGCACTGAGTCAAAAATCTGAATTTGTTTCTCTATAATAAACTCTCAAGTAAGGAAAGAAGATGTTTTAATCATATTTCCTTATTCAAGTATGTGTATGTTTTCCTAGTTTCGTAAAAGTTTAAATGCATAAATCTAAATCATGTGAGTGTACATGTATAGTAAACTCGAGGAATTTTCATAAAACTAGTCAATAATACAGTTGTAGCATGTATAGATTTAATATGTAAATAACTAACTTTATAGTAACATACATGGCACCAGTGGTTATAGTATATCGTGTAGTTTGATGCATATTGTGTAGGTTCCTTCAGCTTCTTGTCAAATACTTTGTTTCGAAAAATGGATGAACCAACATGTCAACCATCCTTTATCATGTCGAACATAGGAAACCAATGGGTTTCCTAGCTCCCGATCCCAAAAACCAACAATATCGAGAGTATCTTCATTCCTTTCCTCAATATTCCTTCATTTCCAGAGATTCTTAAGTCTTTGAGTTAACCCCCTCCTCAATATTTTATGTCCTCCTTTCTTTACAACACTAAGTCTACTCTCCTCACTAAAATTTCCAAACCCCCTCAAATCCCCCAATCTCTTTCCTATATGCCATTTTCCACCTCCATTAGCCTTCCAACTTACTCCACATGCCTGCTCAAAACAATCATTTCGATGGCTTCTTTCGCAGTCTCATTCAGAATCAAATATTATTTGTCAACTACTTATTTTCTTGAGCAATTCAATGGTATTAGGATTAGTTAAACCGAATTCAATGGGTTGAATGTACACCATTTAATGAATATGGAATTGTTCAATTTAGGACCTTCGTGATACAGTGGATCAATTATTAGTCTTATCCTTCATTTAATATGTTGAAAAAAATAATAAATAAATAGTTATCATGTTGACTCTTTCAAATTCAAAGTGGTGGTATAATTAAAACACAAAATCTAAATTAAGGTCATTTGTATGAGATAGTAGTACTTTATATATAAATGATTCCTATATTAACTTACTTGCTACATTAAATAAATTAATAATACCATTAAGTCTTCATAAACAAAGTTTTAACTAAATTTATAAATCTACATCTTCATAATCACCTGTATAACATTTAACTTAGTAATTGAACAATTCAACATTTTCACTTATGATTTTTTTGTAATAGATAAATTATTATAAGTAATTTTAGTTTAAAAATAAACAACAACAACAATAATATAAATTAATTATTATCATAATTAATAATAATAATAATTGATGGTAAATAACAATATCAACAGTTATTTGTTTAATTGCTAGATACCGTGGCACTAATCGAGTACCCTTTTATCAATAAACAACCTATGTTTAATAGTTTTATTAATCACAATTAGTAGTTAAAGAGTACAACTATCCAAAGTTAATGTTTATTAATAACACTTCATATTGATGGCACTTATCTTAATTGCTTGTTATAATGTTTGCATGGAATTGATGAATAGATTAATGGACTTGTTCTACACATATCCAATAACTTAACATTCTTTACCTAAATTTTATCAATACATAATTAACATATTTACATAGTACACGTTATAAAAGTATTCAACATGTTATGTATGTGTATATCAATACTATCATACATGTGCAGAGTGTGCATGTTGGGATAGTGTGTGCACACGTCACAAATGGAATATAAGAAAACATCATCTCTCCTAGATGCATACCTACTAAATAATAATAATAATCCTACATGCAAGTAGAACACACACATATATAACATAACTATTCTAGCGTCCGCAATTATGTTAACAATCAACCCTTTAAGATTTCATATCATTACCTTTATGTTTACATTAGTTTAATCAATCAAGTACAAGGAATGGTACCTACTAAGACTAACTCAGGATCAAGGGATACATAACCCTCAAAAGTACTAAATAACATATCCTCAAATCCTTTCCTATTTCTACATCATCCCTTTCCTTCCTATATTAGTACAAAAGTGGATGTGAGCTATAGTGATGTGATCACATAGAACCTCAGAGTGGTAGCATCAACTAATTCGCGGACCTAGCATTTCCTAGTAGGAGTATGGCTATCATCATAACAACAACTTGGGTAGAGTTTCTCATCAACTCCCTCCCACAACCTCGTGTACCATCGAAACATAGGGTGGAACATCCATCCATCCCTCTCAACATCTTGGTTCTATACCCGGTCCAAATTGTACTGTGTTTCTATCGATATTATTGGTTTGTGTCATTGTATCATCAATTTGGTAATAAATGCTCTTTGCAAGATAGGTGCTCCACTAAACTTCTTATCAAGTATCTCGCTATTACATAGCCTTTGTTTCCTACGGATTAGTACTTTGCTAACATACATTTATTACAACATATCCATTCAATCATAAGCAAGTCCATATTATCAACATGATTTCTTTTCATCACAAAAAATCATTAAATCGATCACATCATGGGTTGGTATTTTCATACCACATCATATATATAACATTTCATCAAGGATAAAAATCAAATCAACACTGTCGTTATGAAAGAAATGAATCTCGTGATGACTACAACATAGTAACCGCATAAACTTAGTAACATCATGAGAGTTGTAACATCATAAAATCGTAATCATAGTATCATCAGAAGGCTAGTAACATCATAAACACAATAGCAACATATAATATATTCTAACATGTCAGTAATATAGTTTACAGACTCTAGCTAATTCCAACATATAATAAGTGAATACAATGCAATATGTCTAACAGATAAACATTCCTAGTCAAAAATATGGGGCGCTACATACAAACACACTTCTAATTTTTTTTCCTGAAGTTATGGTCAAAATAGTGAGGGAAACTCTCAATGCATAGTCTCTGCATCCTCCCAGGCAGCAGATCCAAGGATATACTTGTCCCACTGGACCTTAACTTGGTCCACATGGAAACTATGGGGGTGTCTAACCCTACAATCAAGTATACGTAATGTTTCTATCATGAAGGTTCCCTCATCCGAGACTTGTAATTCCTTCGAATGAAGTTTATGAGTTTTATCAGTTTTGTAATGTCGTAATACAGAAACATGAAATACATTTTTAGTTCTATGCAATTGGGGTGGTAGCGCAAGACGATAACAAATTGTCCTCATTCACTCAAGAATCTCAAATGGCCTTGTGAAGTGAGGTGACAATTTAGTCCTCTTTCCAAACATAATGGCACTTTATTTGGTACGATGGGAATAAACACGTGATCCCTTACCTCATAAATTATGTCACATATGTGTTCGTCACCATAAATATTTTTCCTATGATGTGCTTCCTTTAACCATTTCCTAATCTATACCACTTGTTCCTCATGATATCCATAATCAATTTAGGCCCAATTAAAATGTGATCCTCCAACCTGTCCCAACTGAGTCATGACGTGCATGGTCTTCCATACAGTTCCTGAAACTGAAGCATACCAATGGAGCTATGATGACTGCTATTATATGCAAAATCCACTAAAGGAATATATTTTTCCCACTTTGTCTATTGATCCATATATAACCTACATCATAAGCATGCCCTCCAATTTATTTACCCTCTTTGTATGTCCTTTTGTCTCAAGGTGATAACATGAGCTTAAGTCCAATTGTGTCCTTCATCCTTACTGCATGCCTGTCCAAAATATAGAAGTAAACTTGATGTCTATGTCATAAATTATCTTCTTCATAACTCCATGAAGACATACAATCTCATTATAAATACCCTTTCCACATGTGTCACATCATAAGTGTCTCTGACTAGAATGAAGTGGGCACCTTTGATCAATTTTTCGACCACCACTAAAATAGCATTGTGTCGCAATGAAGTCCATGGAAATTTTTTCCCATTTAATCATAGGAATATCATGAGGATGTAAGATACTGATTGGGTGGTAATGATCTTCCTCGACCTATCGACACTCAACGAACTTCGAAACAAAATCCACTACATCACACTTCACACCTACACAGAAGAAGATCTTCTTCATGTTAACATACACATTCTTCGCTCCTCAATGTGCATAGTAATGTTCTATATGGACCTCTCTAAGTATTGTTTCCTTGATATCACCTTCCTTTGGAACATACACCTTCCCATAATATAACAACAATCCATCTTTTCAAGATGGTACCCATCATACTTTGACTCCAGTTTCCTCCCCCTTTGAACAACTAAGGTTACTTTTAGATACCAATTGTCCTATAAAACCTATCCTATTACTCTTTCCTTCAAGTCAAATTTCAAGGGAATTAAGGAGAACATCTTGTTAAAATATTGTAACTTCAAAAGATACTCTGGTTGTATTCCTCATTTTGGAGTTTTCACTAATGTAATTGGTCATGTAAGAGTTATTGAAAGAATCAATGTAAAACTCCAGATGTAAGTTAGGTCAATAATATCCTTAATCATTATAATAAATATTATTTTGGTGTCCTACTAGTCAAGTTGACTCTATTGGTTAGACAATTTGGACGAGTTAGGTTTTGAGATAAGTCAAGAGTCAAATATAAATACAGAGGCACCTTCTTCATTTGTAGTCAATTCACTCAAACAAGTTTGTAAGAGAGAGAAGAAGAAGTGTTCCAAAAAGAAGAGATAAGCAATTGTGTTGGGTTTTACATTGTTTTGGATCAGTTCTATACTAAGGAATTTTTGCTGGGTTTTCTCCACCATGACGGTTTCATACGATAAATATTTTGTTCTCTCATGTGACTATACTTGTTGTTATTTCAATGATCATACCATATTAAATTGTTTTAGAATATCATCTAGGAAATAAGAAAACTTAGCATGGCATCAAAACCACACTCAAAAGAGACATTGTATAGCTAGGTTTTATTGTTCCAAGGAATTCCCTTGATATATCAAACATAAAATAAGGTTAACTCAAATCTCCCTAGAAGGGCACAACTTTCTCTTAAGACTGAACTAAATTTCAAGAAGTTTCATTTTTGGGCCCAACAGTGCTGTCGGGAAGAAATAGGGCTTCAATTTTTTTGGCTTACATCACGAATCTCAGAAAAAAGGAAGATACATTTTATCTCTCCTTGGGGAGCCACATATTTTCCAAACACTTATCCCTACAAGTGATTCCAACTAAAAAAATAGAGTTTTACCATCAAACCCTAAGTCATCACGAAGAAGGTGAACAAGGTGCAGTCATTTCCAAGTAAGTATTGTCTCTCTTATTTCCATTTGAGGTTCTCTTTTTGTTACACATGACAAATAATACCATTCTAGAAGAGAATATTGAGGGTGCTAATAACTTCATAGCATGGAAGTACCAGATCATGCTCATCCTAGAAGAGAATGATATAGAAGGCTTCATAAAGGAGGATGTTGTGGAACATGAAGGAGATGAAGTTAAGGCCAAGAAAAATAACGATATGATAAAGGCTAAAATAATCATAGCTGACTCCATCAAATATAACTTGATCTCTTAATTAACTTCAAAAAGAACACAAAAGGAAATGTTTGATGCCATGTCTAGCCTATTTGAAGGAAGGAACATCAATAGGAAGATTCCCTTGATAAATCAAATCAAAGGTGTGAAGGATCAAAATTCAAAAACCATGCACTAATACTTCACAAGAGTATCGCTGATTAAGGAGTCAGTGGAAGCTATTGGAGATATGATAGAAGATGTATAAGTTGTAATGACCACCTTGAATGGGATTTCAAGAGATTGGCAATCTTTCCTTAGAGGAATATTCTCTAGAAGAAAACTGACCAAGTTCTGATAGCTATGGGAAGAATGTGTTCAAGAGGAAGAAAGAATAGAATCTAGAGAAGAGAAACTAAATGAAAGTGAATATCAATCCCTCGGGGTTCATACCAAAGGAAAGAACAAGATGAATAATCATGTTCCTCCTCCCAAGAAAGTACAAGTGTTTAAAAAGAATAAGAATTTCAAGCAGGACTTCCTAGGTTACGAATGATTCACTTGTCACAAGATGTGACACATATCCATAAATTGTACCATGAGAGTAAATAAACTCAAGAAGAAGAACAAAGGATTCTAGGCACATATAACTGAAGACAATGATCAAGAATAAGAAGAAAGAACTAAATAAAATGGATACTCCCATGAAGAATATGTCTTAATGTCAACACTCGTAGGTTTAGTCTCACCTAGTAATGATACTTGGATAGTAGATAGTTGTGCCTCCAAGAAAATGAAAGGTTCAATGAATTCACTCACTTGTCTTGAAAAAAAGTATTCTCTGTAAAGTAATGCTTGGAGATGATTACCAATATCCCATCAAAGGGATGGGAGAATCCTCTTATAAATGTACTCAAGAAAGTCCATGAAAATGGAGGATGTCTTGTATGTTCTAGGGATAAAGAATAATCTCCTTTCTATCTCAGCATTAGAAAATAAAGGCTATAGAGTTGATTTTGTAGATGGGTAATTTCTTATGTGGAAAAAAGGAAAAAATATAGATGATGTAGTAGTGATTAGAATTGAAGAAGGAGGAATCTACAAACTAAAGGGACACGTAGACTCAACATTGATGCCTATAACCATAATACCATGTGAGTTATGGAACATAATAATTTCTCTTGTACATTACAAATCATTACTAATTCTGAGAAAGGTGGTGATAGGATTGCTAGAGATTCATATAAACAATGAAGGAGTGTGAAAAGAATGTGCATAAGGAAAGAATACCAAGAACCCTTATCAAATAATTAACAATAAATAAAAAGGGAGTCTAGACATTCTTCATTAAGATATTTGTCTACAAATAGAAACTACTATTAACATAGTCCTGTCGACGGGGGTTCACTCCACATATCCATCGAAAAACATCGATGAAAAGTGCCTAATCATAGGCCCTCATCAGTTTTACCCTATCCATCAACACCTGCAAAGAAGGTGCAGTCTCACCAGTGATGTCGTATGGAGGGATGTATGAACCAAGCTTCCACAGAGGGAAGAGGAATTTCACATTATCTATTGTTCTACCACATAATTACCCAAAAATGTAGGGTTTCAATCATACCATTAACGAGATCTATTTATCATTATCGGTTACACTCATAGTTACTCGTATTTATATTGACAAAGACATGTTGACATAATGATTCAGATTCACATTTTATATTAACAAATACATTGACATAGAGTAAACCAATAAACCCTACAAGGCTTCACATCATTTAGATTTAAACATGTACACAAAAATATCACAGCATTATAGATTTCAAATGTTTCATCATTAAACTACCTTAAAAAGGCAATGCATCTCACATAAACACAAAAAAAAGTGGAATTATGTCATCAACAGATTCTTCGTATCATTAATACTAAAAATACACCACAAAGGACAAAAATGTCCCTTGGTCAAATAGCCTCAGACCAAAAATTACATTCATTCCTCTCATAAGGGTTATCTCATGATTACACTTCTAACTCTACTTATAGGCTTACTAATCCATTAAAAATGGTCCATTTGACCAATCACTAACTAACTCAACTAAATTCCCCTAAATTGTCGGTTTCTCCTTTCATCGTGGTTGAATCTTCTTTCTATCAATGTCCCTCTTGTTCATGGAGGAAGCACACTATGTGCACTATAACCCCTTTCCAAAAGGCCCCCAACAAAAACGTGTGGCTCATCCTCGAGCCGCCTCAGCTAGAATCAGCTAGTGCTTTCAACTTTGTCTTGAATTCTTCATATTTAGTTATGACTTGTTCGACAAATTCCTTGACACTTTATCTAATTGTTGTGAACTATTCCACTTCCTATTTTGTAGGGTGATATTCATTCATCCATTCTACCGTGCTTAAATATGCCTTGGTCTTTGCAAGTTCATTCATGGCTTGGAGGGCCAACTACTATGTTGCACCCTCCAGTTCATCCAAGTGTGGATAGACGTTGGTTCCTTGTATGTGACTTATTGATGCACTGTTGCAACTCTTTTAGATTCAATTCCTTAGTCACTTGTGCAAGTGGTTACATCAATTTGAGTGATCCCCGCAATGCTACCAATTGCACCTCTACTTCACCAATTTGCAGCTCTAGTTGGTGCATTTTCTCGTTTTGCACCAAAATCACCAAAAAATGTGTTATTTCATTTGCAATAAACTAGAATTACTTCTCACATTTCACTATTTTTGTTGCGGTATCTTCAATTTATTCTCATCTTTTTTTGAGCTACTAGTGCTCTGGTGGTGTGTTGGGTATTTCTCATGCCTGTAACTCCTTGTTTTCCTTCCTCATATTAATGATGATTTTCCCTAGTCATAATACTTTTTCTTCAACAAAAATTTATGGAATAACTTTTGGTACTTCCTCACAGGCCAGTGAGACCACCCTCTCTAGTCTCCTCTTATCATCAAATTCCTTTTCCCTTTCATCCACGACTTCCTACTTTTCAATCTTAGACCAGACCAACTGATCATGAACTATCACCTTATGGTGTTTGATCTCTTGACCCACTTCATTTTGAATTTGTGTCAACATGTGCATCGAAATCTCATTGAGCTTGAATCCTCTCAACGTAGCATCGATGTCCTCATTCCCTATTGTGATTTCTTGAGGAAAAATATGTACCAAGCACACTTTCTTGAAAATGTCCACCTTAGTTTCTCTTCGCATATCACCATATTGTGGTATCTTTGTCTCTAGTATTGCATTTGTCAGTGTTTGAAGAAACCTTGTAACTTGACAGAAGTATCCTATGACATGTTGTGTTACCTTTTCTTGGACTTCATTGGTCTCCCTATTAATTGCGACCAAAAATTTGTGCACTTTTTAATCAGAGAGCCCTGTAGTACTGCTCCCCTCCCCTTTTTCGAATCGATGCTTTGTCTATGCTTCCTCATGTTGTTTCTCTAACTATGACTCCATTGGAGTTGCAGAAGAGGGATCATCCTATGAATTATCTTTATCTTATGAACCCTTAGGAACCTTTTGGTTATGAGGTACATCTCATGGTGGTCCATATCCCGGGTCTCACAAGTCCCCATCACTAACATAAACATTCCTCTCCGTGGGCCATTATTCTATAATGGAATCCAACTCTTCATTAGTCAGCTTATATTGTGTTGTGAGACACTTCTTCTCTGGATATTTTTGCACCTGAATGTGTATGGCATGCATGTTGGTCACTTTATATGCATATTAATTTAAGTAAAAAAAAGTAGTGCTCAGTATAAATTTTCAACCTAGGAAAGTCCAGTTGTTTCAAAGGTAACTAAACAAAACATATCCATAAACGCTTCAATAGCTGAATACTTAAATGAATATCATTCATCCTACCTAACTGCACAACCACCTCAAGTCCCTGTGGAATCAAATCTCAATTATCAATCTAAGAACTCAAAGGATTCCTATTTCCTACAACATCAATCCTATAAAAACTAATTTAAGAATGAATTAAGTAGAATTGATTCTACAAGAAGTTAAATCCTAAAATATTAAATTAAATGAAATACAAACCATCACCAAAATATTCAGTTCACGAAAATAATGATGTATCTACGTAAACAAATTCTATGAAAGATAAGTAACAATCATAGGCAGAATTTGATCACGGCTGTGAAACCAATACTAATCAACACATTTGCATAGGAAAGGAAACTACTCTACACAACTGACTGTTGACGCCACACTCTTGCAACAAACCAAATGAAAATTATAATGATGCAATTATCTAATAATTATTGTTGCAACAATTTGAAAATACACCCTACTTTAATTCCACAACAAACAAGAATAATTAAAACTAAACCATCTACTAACTCTAGTAGGTCTGTGAGAAGGTGGGCCCTTGCCTTCTAACAGAGATGACAATAAAAGCTATCAAAATCTAAGACACAATAATATTGATAATTTCTACTCCTTTCATTAAAAAAATAAAAATGCAGTTTAAAGTATCCTTTTGCTACAATATTTCTTCAATAATGCTAACCCCGTGGATCAATTTTCCTTCTTGTACATATAAAAAGATGAAGTAGTTTAGGTCCACTAATTTTGGGAATCCATCAATATATACTATCTTCAAGATGCCAAATTGAAATAGAAACGATTATAGCCAGCGTTACATTAAGTTGATTTAGTTCATAATCATGAATGCGCTTTTTAATCCTAACTATTCAATAGACCGAACTTATTCTAGTTGATTAGGAGGGAATATGATTGGACCATTTCAGCTGGTAATGTGGAAAGACACTCAATATTATTTCATCATTGACCTAAACTATATCCTAAAAGGAATCAACTTACGCTAGGTATTCTTTACTCCACAAGTTGAACGAGCTGCTGCACCTAGATTCTTTTGAGGTTTTGAACTTTTCTTATCAAAACAATACAAGTCAACACAATTCAAAGATAAAGTTCATAACCATAGAAAACATGAAGCATTAATGAAACATAGAAATAATAAATTATACTTGTAAAATGCATGCTTTGCTTGGGAAGATATATTCTGGAGTTATAGAAACTTAGGGAAAACTAGGGGAAAAAGGTACTGATGGCTATGAAAAAAGGGTCTATTTTAGTACCCAACAATAGTCCCATTTCCAGTCATGCAATATTCTCATACTTCTTCATTTTTTTATCTGTGAGAAGTGGTATCTTCACTGCTGCATCCCAAAGTGCATCCAAATAAAGGTAAAACTGAATGTTGTTGTTGGTTTGTGTTTCCTTGTCATTAAGCACCAATAGGTTCTTATACCACGCTCCATGACAAATGTTTATAATGTCAAACTCCATTCCATGATAATTTGTTGGTTCCATCCAACCAACCAGCACAATGAGTATAAGAAACCGAGAGTAAGTTAACATCTTTCTCATCTCTTGCACCAATACAATGTCTTGCTTCAGCTCATTCAGCAAAAACATGGACCAATTCATTGGCATGCCAGCTGTGCACTGCTCTGTGGATGCAATCACTCTTGATGAACATTGGTTAGGGTTATTTTTCTACACTATATTAACCTCCAACAACTTTGTTGCGATGCAAACTCTATGATCATTGATGGTATCAATACCATATGCCTTTTTTTCTTTTACTACACCATACTTCTTCCTTAGTCTTGCTTCCAACTTATTTTCATTGGCATTCCCTCTAAATTATTGGGATATTTCAAACCATTCCTTGGGGAGGTCAATGATTTGATATATTAAATCAACCATAATTGGGACCTTTTTCCCTAACCAAAGATACCCTCCATGGAATCATGCCAAAAACTACTTCACACATGCCATGACCTCTAAAGATTTCCCAAAGTGCGTCATATGGATAATTGACAAAAAATTGGATCGTTGCAGTCCCAATGCCCATTGTGTTATTTTTATGGTGATTAGGCCCCTGTCACTGTGTGTTTTTTGCTCATATGTGCCCTTTGTGCATTATAGGTATGTTAGAATGTCATGATAACTATATTGTAATTTCTGCAACCTCGGTACTATATTCATTGTCACGTGGACTCCATTAGGTGTCACAATAATCTTGATAGCATAATTTTTTTTTTGTTCACGCATAATGGCGATGCCCCTAACTTTTTCGGTGGTACGTACCCTAGGATATATTCTATTGTCAACCCTTCTGGTTTACCCCTCACTGTTGTTTCCTCCATTGTCGTAGTCGACATGCCAACTTTTTCCTCTGTTGTACCTCCCCTTCTTGAACTCCCAGTTGTCTTAGTTCTTCATTCTAGGGTGATTGGGTAAGTCACACTCCTTTTCTTTGTGATCAGTTGCACTAATGCAGACATGATATCTGGCTTCTCTTATACAATTACAACTCTTTATCTTGGTGGTCCTTGTGTATTAGTGTTGAAAATCAACTAGACCATGGTTTCTGCACTACTTCTCTTTTCTCTTACTCTTTGCTTCAATATTATGCTTTTCTTTGCTCTGATTTGTCTTCTCATCCCACATAATGGGTTGAATGATGCCCCTTGGCCCATTTTTGCAGTCACTGATCATTCGGTACAAAATATTTGGAGCATTATTTCCAAATCCATCAAAGATTGACCAAATCCTACCTAAGTTCTACAAATCTAATGGCCACATTCGTCAATAAATGCACATCTTTCCCCCTTGATTCATCACCCTCCTACTGTAATTGTTGCATTTATTGTCTTATCTAACAATTTCACACCTTATCGGTGTTGAAATATTGTAACTTTGGATAATATTCTAAATGTATTTTATTGTTGTAATCTATCAGAGATGTTTTATTCTTTTGTTGTGATGTTACTTTTGTAATCAGTCATCATAGATTCATGAGGTAAAACCTCCATTGCAAGTCGGGTTAATAGAACCCTACATAATATAATATGATATTGTTTTGTTTTTTGCTAGGTGATGTCGACCCAATAAGTTTGTTGGGACCAACCTATTAGGAAAAAGTCAAGTAGAAGATAGAGTATAAATATAGGATGTGTGTTCATCATTTGAAACATACAGACACTTGCGTATAGCATATAGGAGAGAGAGAAATACATAGATTCAAGGAGAAGGAGAACCTATTTGAGCTTTTATCTTTGTACATTTGATACACAGATATAGAGGAAGTTTTGTTGGGTTTTCTTCCCCTAGAGGTTCTCTAAAGATAAATATGTGTCTATCTTGTGATTGTGTTTCTCTTAGTGATCGTGCATATGCTACTGTTGTGAAGTTGAATTGAATACTAATGATATCTAGGTAGCATATATAATCTTGACATGGTATCAGAGCTAACTTGAATAGAACAACTTTCAAAATGTGAAACACTCTCTCCTCTCCCTCCTACAAGAAATTAGGGTTTTTGTCAAAGTTGGAATTTTTGAGATCAGATTGCATAGAAAGTTGCACATCCCTAGAGTGTAAAAAATTCCAAAATTAAATATTCATTTAGGTTAATTAATGTAATTTAACTAATAGTTTCACTTGAAAATTCACCTCTCTTCCCCACTTACGATATAAATTATTGGGGCACTTATTTTGTAAATCACCTTCTACATTTATAAAATATATTTTTCTACATTACATTATTACTTTTTCATCTTCTTTTTTCTTCCATTGGTATCACGGTCTCTCGAATCTTGCACTAGACCACCCCCTCCCTTCTAAATTTTGATTCCCCCTCACTCCATTACTGCTACTCCTTATCCTTTCTCCTTCTCCCATCACTTCCCTACCATCTGCGTGTCCTGACTCTCCTTCCTCCATCCTGTAAACCTCTCTATACTCCTCCCCCCTCGTGCTGCTCTCTATCCCCATTGATCCATCCTCCATTCCCCTCACACCTGCTCCATCTCCTTCCATCTCATGTCACTGCTCCCACCTCTCACTGATGCATAATCATCTTGCTCCCTTCTCTCCAGCCTTCAACCTACACATGAGCCTAATCCATCCATGCACGCCTTTTCCTTCCATCCACTCTGCCGCTCTCCTTTCTCCATCCCTCCCATCGCTTCTCTACCTGCCTGGTCCATCCCCCACCCCTCCTTCCACTGCTCCACTCACCTACTCCATCGTTCAACCCCACCTCTACTCCATCTTCCCCCCCCCTTTCGTTGCTTCTCTATGCGTCTCTCCACGACCGCTTCTCCATGTGACATATTTTTTTTAATAAATAAAATTTTTAAATATTAATAATATTTATTAATATTAACAATATTTATTAATATTAACAATATTTTTTAATATTATTATTTATTAAAATTATTATTAATTAAAAAAACTGTAATATAAAAACTATTATTATTATAATTCTTTAAAAAAATATAAAAATAAATAAAAATAAAAAATCATGTCGGGCTCGTATCATACAACAAATAAAAATAAATCCACATTCAACACTGAGAAGATTGTAATCACCAAATCGATGGATGCTCGGTTCGATCAAATCAATGAGAAAATTAACAAGAATTACGAGGAACTCCACGCAAAAATCAAATAAACCAATGATGATTTGACATCAAATTGGACACGATTCACATCACAAACAGAGAATAGGTTTCTCACTCTACAGGAAGACCAAAAGAAAAATCAAATAGTTTTAACCGCCATCTTGGACATATTACAAATATCGAATGACCTGCAACCAAAGTCTCCCAGAACACCGTAGTAGTAAGATCCTCTGTTCAACATATTTTCCTCAGCCTCATATTCACAAGGACAACAAGTACGAGTGAAAGTTGAGCTACCCAAATATGACGGGGATGAATGATAGTGTATATCATGGATTAACACAGACGAGGAATAGTGTATTGCCCCCAAAAATTGAAAAAAAAAATATAGGCTAGTAAAAACTAACTCGATGGAACATTATCTACTTACGTAACTCTATCATACACTTTATGTATCTCTGTTTATTCATAAGTTGTTCTTACGTTCTATTTTTTATATTTCAGTCATTACTTTTAATGTATTTTACTTACGATGTTTGTACTGTTGTTTACTACTTAGAAGTACGTTTACAATTTTGTCACTTATGTGTCGTTATTAGATTTATGTGCTTCGTCCTTTATGCATTGTCGCACTTGTTAATTATGGAGTCCTAACTTAACATTGTTTGTGGAAACAAAGTGGGCGAAGTGGTAGGACTTGTTCTCCCATGATGGTTTGAGACATAAAGCATTACTTTGTTCCACAGGCTTACTTATTTCAATCGAACTAAGGAACCTTTTTTATTTACTTACGTTGTTCATTACTTTGTGACAGGATCCGGCGTAAGGTGTGTTGAAAATGTTGATCCTATAGGACATGCTTCTAGTTGTTGAAATATTGTAACTTCGAAGAATGTTATATATGTATCTTTTTTGGTCCCGAATGGTCCTACCGGGAGAACCACTTGTATTATTTTGTACCCTGATGCTTCTAATCGGAAGAACTAATAAGAGTCATGAGGTAGGCCCCTCTAATTGTAAAGGTGGGTCATTAGCACCCCAGTGTGGTTACTTGAGCCTACATGTGTAACTTGAGCCTACATGATTTAACTCGAGCCTACGTGTTGAATGAGTTAGTTAAAGTGAATGGATGAATATAAATAGATGTGTGGTGCTCCTCATTTTTACACACACTCTCACTTGTGTAGCACATTAGTGGAGAAGAGAAGTAGTTGGAGAAGGAGGAGGACCAGGCTTTGATCTCCTTGCTAGTTTTATCTTTTATCTTTTATCTTTTTGGGGCATCTATATTGAGGAAGCTTTCACTGGGTTTTTCCCTTTAGGGTTTTCCTAGGATAAATCTTTGTGTTCCTTTTTGTATGGTTGTTCTTGTCTATCTTTCAGTGATCTTATTTATATGCTTTTGTTATGAAAATGAAATGAAGTACTGATGTCTTAGCTAAGCATATGAAAATTTAACATGGTATCAGAGCCACCCTGAAAAGAAGACATTATGTAGCTACAGAATCTAGGGATTCTTACTTTTTGGTTCTCTCTCCACAATTGATCAGCAAAAGAAGGCTAGGCTGACTCTCCATTGAAGGGCACATCTTTCTGTTGAAGCAGAATTCGATTTTGAGCATTTTCAGTTTTCAGTGTGGGAAATTAGGGATTCTTGCAGAAGAATAATTTTTGAGTGAGCCCAACATAGGATTTCTCTCCTCATCAAAATCAAAGTTTAGAGACCTGGATCAAGATTTTTGGTTGGGTGAAACTTCAGGAAATTCAAACCCTAGTTTGAACCAGAGCTAGAAAAACCCTAAATACTAAAATAGCTAAGTTTTGGTATATTCGCTATTTCCCAATATTGATGAAGGGTCAGGAGCTGAAAATTGTGGATACCGAAGATATAATCCTGTTGAAAACTGTAACCAAAATTCCGCTTCATATTCTCTATATTATAGGAGATATGATCCCTCCATGTTAGGGTTCCAGCCTCTTCCAGAATTCATCCTTAAACAGGACACCTAGGTAACATTTATACAGCTTGGGATATAGAGGTCCAAATGGAATTCCTAAATATGATCCAAAAATATCACAAACTTTACTTTCTGTGGTCCAAATTTCAGAACCTGAAGATGAACCGGTGACAGGTGGCCGTACAACTTTACTGTTCTAAACAGTCCTGTAACAAGGAACCTTGGGAAAAGGATTATAAATCCCAATTGGTGAAACCAATTCTGATGAAACCTATGGTGTTGGATCAGGGATATGTGAGGTTACTACAGTGAGAAATTTTAGAGATAGAGGAGCAGTAATTTCGGATATATCATAGAAACAGTGACAGGCATTTCTGTAGAAGAAATTGGAAAACTACGGCTTCCTGTTCCGGGAGCTTCCCTCCACTGTTTTCAGAAAAGGAGTACATTGGACAGCTCCATTTGAAGAGATCTATATTTCTATCCAATCAGATCTGAAATATTCCATGTTTTGAAAATTAGGGTTTCTATGGCAAAACCTAGATCAGCCAGCTCTAGAACCAGGATGGACACCTCAAATCGGTAAGATCTAATCCTTTGTTATTTTCATTTGAGGTTCTCATTTCAAAATGATCTATCACATCAGCTTGATGATAAGCTTGGTGAAGTTGAAAAATTCCAAGCATGGAAGTATTTGATCTCTTTGGAGAAAATGAATTCGACACCTTCATGAGTAGAGAGGTTCCAGTTCCAGAAGGAGATGAGGCTCAACACCTTACACAAGAAGAACTTGATCAAGGCCAAGAAGATCATTGTTGACTCAATCACAGATCAACTTCTACCACAAGTGTCTTCCCTAAAGACACCGAAGATGTTTGATTCCTTGATCAAGCTATTTGAAGATAAGAACATAAATCAGAAGATGGCTTTAAGAAAACAGTTGAAGAATGTGAAGATCCAGAATGCAGAACAACTTGAAGTGGTAGAAGAAGAAGTGGAGAAGTGCAGAATGTGGTGATAACCACCTTGAATGGCCTCCCAGGATCATGGGATTCATTCATGCAAGGAATTTGTGCCAGATGAAAGTGATTACTTTTAGTTGACTCTGGGAAGAAGAAGAAGCCCAACTCATAAGAAGAGAAGAAAAATATGGGAGCAATTGAAGATCAAGCTCTCACCATTCAAAGAAAATCCCTCAAGCGATGAGGAATGTGAAGAACTCAATTCTTGAAGAACCTTTTATCCATCTTATCATTTGGATAAGAAATTATAATGTCATTAATGAAGAAGATGATGAAATAGAAGGATCAAGAAGGAGTCTACCCATGAAACAAATAAAAGATAAGTATTCAATTGTCATTTCATGATATTGTTTTGTTACGCATTGGTTTATATTCAGTTGATGTATTATGCATGATAGGATGTTTGCATTAATGACAGTATACTACTAATATACAACACTCCATTGCTACTTATCTAGAATGAAACCTCTTTGCTGACATATTGGATTAGTGCACAATCTCAATGATGTCATGGTAGATATGGATGAATGTTGCATTGATTAAACAATTGCATGATGCATAAGAATTTTTCGATATGCATATGTTTTATGAAATAGTTCTAACCATGCAATTGGTGCATTTGAATTGTAGGAAAGGTCCTGTACAACCTCCTACAAGAAAACAAGGATGATACTTGTTCCAAAGAACAAGCGATGACAATTCAAGATTCATTCCAATAAACATGAATCTAAAGCTCCCAGGGTCAAAGACACCATGATGGAAGAAAGAGATTCAGAGAGCCGTAGATCCACCTCGAAGGATGAAGACCGCCATGGGTACGAGAGATAACTCAAGATGAAGAAAATAAGTCTATGAAAGAAGCTATGATCAAAGAATAACAGTTGATCATGGGTAATGATGTATATGATATGATTTCGAGACATATCAGGAAGTACGTAGTATCTTCCATATGGATCTACAAGAACAAGTGTACAAAGCAAGGTTCGTGATTTGCCTCATAAAGAATAGACTATGACATGACATACTCTACCGACCAATATATATCAAGCATAGAACCACCTGTACAGAATGAAGGGGGAAGATGATACTCCACTTCAGGGGGAGTGAATATAGAAGATATCTGAGTTTGACATGGTATGACATGATGGACAGCTTCCTCATGGATCGAGACTTTACCAAGAGTAAAGTGGGTTCCAACCTTCAAGGTTGAATGCAGAAGACTAGGATATGTTGATGACCTGACAAGATGAACTCATGGAAGATGTTATGATGAAAGAATACCGGAATGATTTTTGGGATATATTACTCAAACCAGAAAACAAGAATGTGGTATCTTCCAAATGGATTTGCAAGATAAATTATGTTGTTGTTAGAAGTAAGGAAATACTTGTGGCTAGAGGTTTCTATCAGAAAGAGGGAATTAATTTTGAAGAGATAGTTACTCCAGGAATCAAGGTACACTTCCTTCAGAGCAATCATGGTAGTTTCTTCCATGATGAAGTAAAGACAAGCCTTCCTTAATGGTATGATTGAGAAAGAGTTTTACTTGAATAGTCATGAGGATTTGAAGTTGAAGACAGATGGAATCGAGTATGTAAGTTGAAGAAGGCCCTCTATGGCCTGAAGCAAGCTCCCAGAGCTTGGTATGGAAGAATAGATAGTTTCTTGTCAAGCATGGGATTTACCAAGAGTAAAGCTGATCCTAACCTTTATCTCAAGGTTGTAGAAGATGAAATTGTCATCCTGTTATTATATGTGGATGACTTATCCTTGATAGGAAATTAGAAACAGATCATGGAAAGCAAGAAGAAACTAGAAGAAGAATTTGAGATGAAAGACCTTGGGTTAATGCATTATTTCCTAGGTCTGGAAGTATGGCAAAGTTCAGAAGAAATATTTCTCAACCAGGGAAAGTATGCACTAGAGATACTGAAGAGATTCAATATGTTGGAATGCAAAGTCATGGCCACACCCATGGACTCCAACCTAAAGCTGTTAGCTAATGACTCATCAGAGTTAGTGGATATGACTTATTACAGATAGATCATTGGTCATTGATGTACTTAACAAATACCAAACTAGAAATTTGTTTTGCTGTGAACACCTTAACTCAATATCTTGTTCAATGAAGACATGTTCACCTAGTAACTACAAAACATGTGATGAGATATCTGAAAGGGACTATAGACTTTGGTTTATATTATCATGGTAGACATGAGTATATATTGTATGGCTATACAGATGCATATTGGGCTAGAAGTATCTCAAACAGGAAAAGCACATTAGGTAGATGCTTTTGTTTGGGGTTTGCTATGAGTTCATGGTTTAGCAGGAAACAGTCCAGTGTTTCTCATAGCATGGCTGAAGCAGAATACATAGCAGATTGCTCTGCTAAGTTGTGAATCCATATGGCTTCGGAAGATGATATCAGGTCTCTTTGAACTGAAGATGGATACTACATTGATTCTATGTGATAACAAGAGTGGTAATAACAGAGAACCCTGTGTTCCGTCTTAACACATAGAAATCCAGTATTTATACATTCAAGATAAAGATGCAGAAGATGATGTTTTAGTATTTACATACTGTAGATACAGATGATGGTGATTCAGTATTTCTATACTGAATATAGAGATGATGATGACTTCAGTATTCCCATACTGAAGATATAGATGATGTTTCAGTATTTACATACTGTAGATGCAGATGATGGTGATTCCGTATATAGAGATGATGATGCTTTAAGTATTTCTATACTGAAGATATAGATGATGATGATTTTAGTATTTACATACTGGATATAAAGATGGTGATAGTTCAGTATTCACATACTGAAGATGTAGATGATGATCGTTTAGATGATGATATGCTGACGCAACTTCTGTCTCGAGTAAAGTTCGAACACTTTTGAGACAAGCTTGGTGTGGTTCGGAAATACCTCCCCAAAAGGGGGAGTAGTGATGTTGCAGTGGGATTGTATCATCCCTGGGCACTTTCCCTAAAGTTATATAGAAACCTTGGTCTTCAAGAATGAAGTGGGATTGTATCATCCCTGGGCACTTGCCCAAAAGTGACCTAGAGACCTTAGTCTTCAAGAATGAAGAGGGATTGTATCATCCTGGGACATATGTCCAGAAGTGATCCGGTGAATTCGATCATCGAGAATGTGGTAGGATTGTATCATCCTTGAAATTTGGATCAAAACAGATCTGGTGAAATTTGGTCATCGAGAAGGTGGTAGGATTGTGTCATCCTTGGACTTTGGTTCAGAATGGATCGAGTGAACTTCGATCATCGAGAAGGTGGTAGGATTGTATCATCCTTGGACTTTGGTTCAGAACGGATCCGGTTAACTTTGGTCATCGAGAAGGTGGTAGGATTGTATCATCCTTGAACTTTGGTTCAGAACAGATCCGGTGACTTCGGTAATCGAGAACGTGTGTTGATCCCATAATTCCTAGAGGAAGGGTTGTCTGAGTTCCACATTTGTGTTGATCCTATAATTCTGAAAGGAAGGATCATTGAATTGATCCCGTAATTCCAATAGGAAGGATTGTCTGAGTTCCACAGATGTGTTGATCCCGTAATTCCAATAGGAAGGATTGTCTGAGTTCCACAGATGTGTTGATCCCGTAATTCCAATAGGAAGGATTGTCTGATTTCCACAACTATGTTGATCCCGTAATTCCGAAAGGAAGGATCTTTAGTAACTCCGTAAAGACCTAAATCCCGTAATTCTGAAAGGAAGGATCATTGACTTGATCCTGTAATTCCAATAGGAAGGATTTTCTAAGTTCCACAGATGTGTTGATCCCGTAATTATGGAAGGAAGGATCATTAGTAACTGTAAAGACCTAAATCCCATAATTCCAAAAGGAAGGATCATTAGTAACTCCATAAAGACATAAATCCCGTAATTCAAAAAGGAAGGATCATTGGTAGCTCCGTAAAGACTTGATCCCGTAATTCCAACAGGAAGGATTGTCTGAGCTCCACAACTGTGTTGATCCCGTAATTCCGAAATGAAGGATCATTAGTAACTCCGTAAAGACTTAAATCCCGTAATTCCAAAAGGAAGGATCATTGACTTGATCCCGTAATTCCAATAGGAAGGATTGTCTGAGTTCCACAGATGTTTTGATCCCGTAATTCCAAAAGGAAGGATCGTTAATAACTCTGTAAAGAACTAAATCCCGTAATTCTGACAGGAAGGATCATCTAAGTACCATAGAAATGTTGATCCCGTAATTCCGAAAGGAAGGATCATGTTGATGTTTTGATGATGATGATCTTGATGTTTTGATGATGTTGATGTTTTGATAATAATGATTTTTTGATGATGATGATGTTTTCATGATGATGTTTCTGATTGAAAGATCAGAGTATGATGATGATGATTTTTCTGATCAAAAGATTAGATTATGATCATGATGTTGTTGCTGATCGAGAGGTCAGAGTGCTGAAGAAGATGTTGTTGATTGAAAGGTCAAAGTGCTGAAGATGATGTTAACCGAAAGGTAAAAGTGTTGAAGATGATGTTGCTGATCAAAAGGTCAAAGTGCTGAAGATGATGTTGCTGATTGAAAGATCAAAGTGCTGAAGATGTTGCTGATCGAAGCAATCAAAGTATTAATGATGATGAATACTGAAGATTGAAGATGAAGACTACATAATGTTGAAAAGCTTCCAATGATTTATAGATGTGTTACCCTGATGATGCTGATGATGTCCTCTATCTCTCTCCTACTATTGTTGTTGTTGATGTTGTTGTAGAATACCCTTCTCATTAAGGGGGAGTGTTGAAATATTGTAACTTCGAAGAATATTCTATATGTATCTTTTGTGGTCCCTGATGATCCTACTGGGAGAACCACTTGTATTACTTTGTACCCCGATGCTTCTAATAGGAAGAAATAATAAGAGTGATGAGGTAGTCCCCTCTAATTGTAAAGGTGGGTCATTAGCACACCAGTGTGGTTACTTGAGCCTATATGTGTAACTCGAGCCTACATGATTTAACTCGAGCCTACGTGTCGAATGAGTTAGTTAAAGTGAATGGATGAATATAAATAGAGGTGTGGTGCTCCTCATTTGGACACACACTATCACTTGTGTAGCGCATTAGTGGAGAAGAGAAGTAGCTGGAGAAGGAGGAGGATCAGGCTTTGATCTCCTTGTTGGTTTTATCTTTTATCTTTTATCTTTTTGGGGCATCTATATTGAGGAATCGTTTGCTGGGTTTTTCCATTTAGGGTTTTCCTAGGATAAATCTTTGTGTTCCTTTTTGTATGGTTGTGCTTGTCTATCTTCTAGTGATCCTATTTATATGCTTTTGTTATGAAAATTAAATGAAGTACTAATGTCTTAGCTAAGCATATGAAAAGTTAACAGTAGTTGTTACTATGCTTATTGACTTGGTTCTCTAACTTGGTAAGTGTTGTTATCGTCAATGTAGCTACTACGGTTAAATTTCCTGTACAATAATTATTCTTCGTTATATTTTAAATTCGTTAGTCTATATGTCATTAATACATTTTACGTTCTATGTATATTTTTACTATACCTATTTAATCATCTCTTATGTTCTTTTATTTGGCAGGTTATTATATTGGCTTAAGAGTGGATCTATGATTTTTATGAGGGTTAAAAAGTTAACATGGCATATTGCATATTCCATGTTCACTAAGCATTTATGCTTAGCACTTTTCGCATTGGCTTTTAATATAAGGCTGTAAGCCTAAAGTGTATATCATTCAACTTAGAAGGGGTATTCCTTATGGCATTACGCCTCGGACTAACACATCCTATGGACTTTGTATTATTGTAATCTTACCATCATTCAAACCTTGTAATATGTTAATGTTGTGATAGAGTTTGGGTGGCGACATAACATATGGTAGAAACCATATGATAGCAGGGTATAATATTTCATGTGGGAGGTGGTAATACATTGTAATGCAGTGAAACATAACTATGGAGAGTGGGTTTTTATGTGGTTTTAATGGTTTCTGGCTAGTGCATTCAATGCTCTTGGCAGAGTGTGACAACCTTCCCTTAGGCTTGGATCACGATGGTTGTGTAAAGTGTTGTCATTTGGGGTTTTTATGTTTTGGCTCTGTAAAGGGGGAAGACCATGGAGGCGACCTCCAGACTATGAGGTATGTCCTCATTGGGTTTATACGGCTGCATATTGGTTTGGTTTATTTTTTGTTCGCGGCCATACTTCTTATCCCTCTTTTGGCTTGTGTTTTCCAAGCGCCAAAAGGGAAATGAGGAGCAGTGTGGCTTTACTTTTGTGGGCTCCAAACATTCTCACTTGTGGCCACGGTAAGCCTGTGAACGAGTTTTTACTTGCTACCTTTTGTCCCTCTTGGGCAGACTGCGCATAGATTGTATCTTGGTTGGGGTGTTGTGTTGTGGGTTTCAATGTGGGGTTTACATTTCTACTTTGGGCATATGATTACAAACTTGGGTTTTTTTGAACAATGTTGAAAAGGCTTCAGTTGTGGAGTGAAGTCGCACTCCCTCTAGTTTTGTGTATAAATTTGGGTTTGTAAATTTTACTTGGGCTGTTAGTAGCGGAGAGAGGAATGTTTGGGGTTCTAGCATACATGGTTTTTGTTTATGAAAATTGTTTTTTTATTGGGGCCTTTTAGCCATGGGATGCACCATTGCTTGCAATGGTGCGTTATCCCATTGGCATGTCTGTGTAAACTTCTTTATAAATTTTAATATGATGACTGTGTAGCTTACTTGGCAACCTCTATGTAAATGGATGCATACTGTTTTTATTATTTGATTTACCATGGTTTTAACTTATGATGTGCATAGCACAATTTTGTTGTGTTATTATGATTTTATGGTGGATTATGTGGGAATTCGTCGGCTTGAGGGTTCTATGTGTGACGAGGTTACCTAGCTTGTATTGTAACAATGGAGAACATGGGTATAGGTCATGCTGTGAATGGCATGAACCTTTCCCATAGTGCTACAATACTATAGGGTAGGGTTTTCTCTGTGTAAATAAAAGATGTATTACTACATAAAAATAGTTACAATGGAGCTCAAAACCCACAGGCCTCAGACAGCCCTCCGAGAAACCTTCCTTTCCCCTTTACATTTGATCAGCTTGTTACCCACCTATCCAAAAAGTGGGAGAGCTCCCTCTGTGGAAAGGTCAATCCATGAATTACATCCAGAATTACCATGATATATGCTATATGACAAAGAGAAAAACATACATACAGGCCATAAACTAATCCACATAGACAAATGCAAAAATACAGAGGGTTCCCCACCGGGGGATTAAGGAAGGGTTTGGAGCCCTGGGCTTGGACCTTTGTTTTGGTACCGATATACTAGGAGCTAAACCACATCCGTCATATGCTCTTATAGAGCATTATCTGTTCTGTCGATGCTCCTCCCTCCTGCATGATGACCAGACCCCCCCTACACATGATGCGCCATCCCTAGATAATAGAAAGCAATGCCCATGCAAGATGTGATCTGGTCCACCTTCTGGTGCATGAGATGACAATTCAAGCTGAGGGATTCAAGCTTCCTTCACATGTCCTTGCATTCTTCATTGTGCTCCTTCCAAGCCTTGATCGGTTCCTCATCCCCCTCCTTTTTTGCCATCATCTCAGCAAGCTTCTCCTCAATTTTTGTTGATGCACTGAGGTTCGACTGGGTGACCCAATTCATGATAACCCAATAAATCATAACTATCTAGTCATGATCTGAGGATCTTCCCATCGAGAATTCGGGGTTGGAGATCCAACCATCAACCTCTTCTCGAACCACCTCAATCGGCATGGAGTTCACTTGATCTCAGAAAATCTTCTCCACTTTCTCTGTTTCTAGACAAGATATGAGTAGAATTAAATCTTTGAAGGCCTCCATAGCATACTAAGCCTAAATTTGGGCCCAATTCACCACTTTCTTCCCCATCCGAATTGCATTTTTCCCTTTGTCTCAGTTGAAATTTGGTCCTATACTACCCCTTGGTTTCCCAAGACCTCCTCGAGGCGGTGCCATCTCTTGCTTCACAATATCACCCCTAATAGAATCACTTTGAGCTTATTCTACCCATAGACCACACTCTAAACACACCAACCTTTCTCCAATTCTCCTCATAACTCGAGTGATGATCTCTGCAACCACCTTAGAATTAATAGGCAATAGTTCCATGCGTGCGTTAACGGTTTGGTACTAGATAATGATAACCCATATCCTAAAACCTTCTATCTCCGTACCACACACTTGATACTCTCTTATGTCTCTCATCATTCCTGGATCATAGTTTGATACAGAGTTTAGTCTACTTCTCCCTTCTGTACCTCCATCATACATTGACTTAATGGTTAAATGATCACTCTAGATTGCCATAATCTTAGGCCACATGCGAACACATGTTAATGGGCTCGACTCATGGAAGGACATTTATTCCATCTATCCCTTCCTTGTTCCTCCCTCATTCCTCCCATCACCTGTCCCCTATCAACCACATCATGAGCAACCAGTTGTCAACATCTAAGAATCCATTGCTCTGCCTCAAAATATTCTAACCGTCCCCTCCGATTGGCCCTGACGTCACTGAAACTTACATTACCCAGTAAGTCCACCATTTTGTTTTTCTCTCTCTTGATGTGGATGAAGGAAAGTTCCAGGTGTGTCATAATCATGGCATGAAGGTCATCCAGCCTGTTGGAAAGGCACCAACTGGACAACACTTTCTCCATTGATTTTCCATTGGCTAGTTGCTTCGACATTTGGATTAGGATACCGGAGTCTCCTTCTACTATCACTGGAATCCACCTATTCCTGATGATGAGTTGAATTCCTTGGATCATCCCTTCCAACTCCGCAGAGTTGTTCGTGTCCATTCTGAGCGAGCCATAATAGACCTGAATAATTTCTCCAGAAGAGTTTCTAGAGACCCCTCCATAGCCTACATCACCTGCATTACCTCTAGCCGCACCATCAAAGTTTAATTTAAAGAACAACCTTGGTGTAACGTCCCCAACCCTCTGACCGGTGAAGAGAACGCTACTAACACCAACGAATGGGAAAACAACCCCCATGAACACGAATAGGGATAAATGCTAATATGAAAGAAACTTAACATAATGCATACTAGATGCATAAAACATACAAAGATACACAGTTACTCAACATTCAGCGGAAGAAACACACACACATTCCAGCATTTAACATGTTCATCGTAACTCATGGAATAGTACATAAAATTGCAGAGATGAAACAGTCAGGAGTACTTATATTTTGATGAAGAACTCACCCCGCAACCAACTATGTCACTGCAACATTCCACCCAACCATAGGCCAGCGTGCTCATCAATATCTCAGCAACACTGCCACCCCCGAGATGGGAATGATTCCTCAAGGAATAAGGGTCAATGAAGGCTTACACATATCCAAGGTTTTCCAATCAGCCAAACCCACACCGTAGGGATTCACCAGGTCGTCAAGGAGCTAGGATAGGCTAAATACCAAGCTGGTGGCCTCAAAACTAGTTTTCTCATGCATACCCAGCCTTCAATCCCACTCACAATAGTCTGAAGACCAACCAATGCATACCACAGCAAAACAATCCCTTCACAGCTCTGTGAAGAAGGCAAAGATAAACGGGTGACAATCCCAACCAAGAGGTGAAACACAGCTCAAGCCACAAGACAACTCAGAGTTGTTCTTGGCCCTAGTGTGGCCAAAACAACTCAGCAACAACCCAAAACCAGGGTACTTCAGGAACCCAACTTCATAGTGAAAACTATGGCAACGTCACACAGTCCCGAAACAGAGGAGAAACCAAACTTCGAGCTTAGACATGGGAAAACTCAACCAATGGATTTGGAAATCCAAAGCCCACAGCACACACAATTCCTCAATGCAATGGCTAGAGAACTGACACATGCAAAAAGGGGGAAAGCACATCTCTCAACCTGTGCACAAAGGAAAAGACACAACTAACAACGAAAGAAATCCCACACACAGTTCGAAATGGAAGAATAAATCGGACTCTCAACAACACCCAAAAATCAGGGGAAGAATGACAGCAACCCAAATCATGGGTTAAACCAACAGTAGGCCAGAATCGTGGATTAAAACCATGGCTATGTCACATACACATCAGAAATTGTGCCCTCGAGGACACTCTTCCTGCTCGCTGCATGCACAAAACCAAAAAAGAACCCCCGACTAGTGCATGAGGAAAATATGAACTGACCTCCTCTCGCGCATCCCTTCGTGACAGTGAACCGACTCGGGAAGAGTGGCATCATGGAGAGAATGGTGGTGAAGGTTGCTTTCCAATGTAAGGTCAACTCGCTGGTGGAGTGTGCACGTGAGCAAGGACTGACAGTCCTGCCACACTCCACTCCTAGCCATAACTACCTCAACTACTCAACAAGACATTAAAGTGGTTGGATGAGACAAGGGAAGATGGCAAATCAAACAAGGTGGTAACACATGGATTCCCCCACATAGAATAAGGTTTGACATTCCCCACCCTTATCCTTTGGAATCATGCCCTTTTCATTTTAACATTGCACTGTCATAGCTGGTTGTGGGTTTATTTTTAATTGATGTGCATATTTACATGATTCCAAAGTATAATGTGCCGGACAGCATGATATACCATCTGCAACTATCCCTATTTTTGAAACATACACAACTGAATCGATGGTGGGAATTTTTCCTTTAGCTCCTCACCATTATTAATTACATTATATACATCATGCAAACGGGGTCAAAACTGGGGTGCTACATTCCCCTCCCCCTTGGAATAACACCATCCTTGGTGTTCCAATACATAGGAATACATATACAATTGCACATCAAATTTCAAAATTTGGCAGATCTGTCCCACATTCAATTATTCACTTTGAACGTTCAGGACCAAGCCCCTCGGCTTCCACAAAATTCTCCCACTGGTTCTTAGCTTTCAGCTTATCCTGAAGTCTAGGAACTTTGCGGCTATTTCCCTCTTCATGTTCCCTCATTGGGCAGTCCTGGTGTAAATGATGTCCTCCACATTTCCAGCATTTCACTGGCTGCTTCATCTTTACCTGCTCAATTTCCTTTGGGTCTTCATGCCTGGACCGTTTCTTAATGGATCGCTTGGACGAATGTCCTATCACTGATCCACCTTCCTTTCCTTTTCCAATTTCTCCCAGAAGGCTTTTCACCTCCCTTTGCAAACCAACAGAGTCTTGCAAAATCTAGTGGTTCATTTCATTCTGCCTTTTCAATATCTTGAGCATCTCCCAAAGATTTTCTTGGGTCTTGGCAATCATTTGAAGAAGAATTCCAGCCAAGTCCAACAACTATTGATCTGCTGCCATGATCAATGTGCACCACCAGGTTTCACTTTTCTCACCTGTGAAATGCACCATTGAAATTCTGTCAGACCAAGCATAATATAGACATCAAAATTAGTCAGTTAATTACCCAATTGGCATGACAGTCCAAGTCTCATCAAGGAGACTTTCATATTTTTCATGCCTTCCCAATAGGCACACAAGCTCATTCGTATCCATTCTTGGGCAGGGAATTAACTATTCCAGCATTCATGATTTACTTTCAGCAAATACACACATTCCATTTTCAGTCATACATGCATTCAACAATATTTTGTTTTCACAATGCATAAATATATATGTATATATAATCAAAAGGAAAGAGAGAGCAGTAAGAGTTTTTCCCCTCTTTGTTTTGTTCCATCCTGGAACCCACACCACCACTGTGGCTTTTCATGCTTTCAGCCTCTTTCACTTCACTGTGAATGCTGGACCAATCCCTCTTGGTCATGACATTTAGTGTCTTCGGTCTATTCCAGACCTCTAAACCATGGAGTCTCTCCACATGGTTTTGTCTTGGCTGATAGGAACTTCACAGTCTTACTAGCACCTTTTTCATTACCGCTCATTCCGAGCTCTCCAGGACAGTCACATGTCCACATGCACCCCTAGGATGCTCTCATAGTCCTCATTCCCAGTGATACCTATATCCAAACATTGAATAGATTCACATGTTTAGTTTATTCTCATTGGTTTTATCTCTAGAACTAGAGCTTAAAACATCAGAACCAAATCATATACACACGTATATTCATAAGCAAAATAATCCAATACTTATCTATATTGTGCGTTTCCTCGTTCGTCCATAGGATCCTGCTTCGTTTTGCAAGCCTTGGGATCGCCTATGGACTTAGATGTTAGGTCAGCATGAAGGCTTTTCCTCAACATCAAATAATTAATGTCCAACTAGTACATCCTCATGTCGACTGGGCTTGGAACTTTACCATGACCATTTCTAGGTCTAGGATCTACTATGGATCCCCAGGCATATAACATCCCAACATACACTTATACCAGCATACACTTATATCAACAATACACTTATACCAACATACACTTATATCAACATGCGCTTATATCAACAATAACCCTTACTCTGCAACTCCTCACAACAACCATTTACCTTTTACCTTTAGGGTACAACACCCAACTGCATCTATTTAGCCTGTCAACACAAGCAATATAAGCAAACTCATCAGCATTATTTCTCTAAAACCATAATCATATTTCATATCATTGACTATGAAGTATTGGGACACTAGGAGTGTGTCCACCCCCGAGGGTGTAATCAATATTGAAAACCCTTTCATAACTTGACATCGGGAATGTGTGCACCCCTTTCTGATATGAGCCATGTAGGCCCTATGCATACTCAAGCAATCTATCATAATGGAAATAAAATCAAAACATGTTCTGCATATGGAATTTTAATAATTTGACATGCGTATTCTTAGCAAGGGTCACATAACACTTATCCATTTGTTGATGCAGTATTCTTTCATTAAGAAGGAATGGGGCTCCCTTCTCTGAGTTGACAGTCCCTCAGTTAGCCATATTAACTCCTTTTTACATTTCATATCCACACATGTCTTACCGACATAATTTATACCATCTCACTCATGTTGCTCCAAACATGTAGTGCATATGAGACATTCCCAAAATGTCCAATGGAGTTTCACCCGAAACCCATTTCCAAGATAAGGGAAAACCTTCCCATGAAGTTTGGCTCCTGCAGGGCATCACACATGATCCTCCTGTAGTATGTACCCCTGGCACATTCATCAAATAGCCAAACATTCAATCATTATCTTATAATACAATCCAAATTTGATTGTTCCATAACCAAGCAATGACATTAGTAATCAAATTCAATAAGAACTTGCAACTCTGTCTACTACAGAAATTGATTTGCTTAACAATGAGGTGATCCCCATTTGTGGGTCTCTTGTAAGTAGCACTACTATGCCCATTATAATTTTATGCTTCTAGCATAATATGAATACCCATTTACAATGCGTCCTCCTGACACAATCATATGCAAGCCAATAGTGACTAGTAGTTGTCAGCAATTTCTTAAATCCAAAATTCACAATTCAAATTTAATAACCCATTATGCCGCTACCAACTATTTTCACAGCCATGAGACTCTTCTCATAAGGTTTGGCTCTTTCACATGGTAGATTTTTTCTTTTGTCATGGTCTTACCCTTGTTGCCATGCTCTAACTAATCTACCTGAAACCTAAGCTTCAATCAACCAAACACTTGGTAATTCTGGATGCATATAACCTTTCCATTGCTGCAACCATCACTGAAGCATTTTCAGAATTTACAAAATTCAAATACTTCCAGCTGTTAATCACATCAATATTACTAATTCATTTACTTCACGCAATCATTATCATACTAAAATTTGCAAGGTATAGTCACAGCATTCACGCAATTAAATGAAATGTTTAGATACTCCTTACTTCACAAGCATATCATTTGTACCACCGTGCTCTTCCAGAGAGCATTTTCGGTAGCCAATTGATCATGACTATCCTCTTTATGCACTTACTATCCTGCATTCATAACAGCCTTTGAAATGGTTCATGAATTGTCATCAATTCATCATTTCATCTATTAGTTATTCATAATATCACATGCCCTCATCTCAATGCATTCATGCAATGCATCACAACATTTACACCTACACTTATGCAATCAGTCACTCACACTCTTCATATGCATCCATCCAATGCATAACTACAAGATTCATAAAATATTTTTAATGCATACCCATTCAATGCTACCTTGCATTGATTCAGAAATACCATGCATTCAACACACCATGCATAGCCTAACCATGACTACTTCATATAGGATGCATTACTATAATCAAGATCGTCAGTACTTACTTTCCTTGGGCTACTAAGCTCAATCAATATATACAGACATGACACCTTTCCATATGAACATAGTATATCATTCAAATATCCACATGGTATGAGGTCTCTTACCTTTACCACTCCTTGGAAATTGTCAAAATCAAACTCTTACCTTCATGGGTCTTACTTACACCCTTGACATGACCAATTTGGTTGGTCCTTTGCAGGAGATTGCAAAATTTGTTCACCAACTTTTGTTTATGGACTTGTTGCCTCCTCCCTTTCTCCAGAGGGTTGCTAGTCACATTCATCAGCATCAGCAACATATCCAGCTAGGTCCATGTCATCGTTGGTTTTTCCACTAATGCCAACACCAATGCATTGATTATCATTAGTGGCTCATTATAAATGTATAATCCTTACTATCTTATGTATGCAAAGCATATCCTCATACATTTCAGCTATAAAACTTAGGAAAGATAGTTATAATCAGCAAGATAGGGTTTAAGGAAACTTCCCTTTTCAAGTCCCATGTCCTCCCATGGAACTCCTCTTCCACACAACAACTGGTTAGCCTTCATAGTCCTTGCTACCTCTCGGCATGCAATTTTCCAGATTTGTCCATTTGATAGCAGTGGCTGTCATTAACACTTTTATGCTCCATGCTCAGATTCTGGTGACTTTCCCTTGTTCCCTACTGGATAAGCTTTCCAACGCCTATCCATATGCTTCATTCCGACCTTGGGTGTGAAAAACACACTACTTCTAAAACTGAAGGTTTTCACCAATTTTAGGCAAAACACACAACTGTATTTTGGTCCAGAATGCTAACTTCAGCCACCATTCATCTTTTATGAATTCTGGGTTTGACTAATTTTCCCAAAACATAGAATTTTCTTTTCAGCAGAACGACTGTCTTAGGGGACGACGGGGGTCAAGGGGGCTTGTCCTCAATTTTTTTTTTTGTAAATCATTGGTTTTCGCACAATTTGGCGCATAAGATTGCTGCCACTTTCTCCTTTTTAGCCCTAAAAATTCACTGAAAAACAGCCAAAAATACCGCTGAAAAACAGTCAAAATGCGCTGAGGAATCCTTCTTGAAAAACTCAAAATTTCCTCTTTGCAGAATTGGATCTCATTCCAACTATCAGTCTGACATTTTTGCAGTCCAAACAACTAACTTTCTCCGCTGTTCCTCTAACCTTCAGAAGGATATTCCATTAGACAGCCGCAACGATGGGTAGTGATCCCACTATGGGTTCCACGGACCATAAGTCATCGGCTATTGGAAGCTCTATCCACTAACCATCACCGATGGCTGATGATTCCCAAACTTAGAAAAATTTCAAAATTTTCTTTACTGCATTGATGGCCGGAGGCCCTACTCGTCGGAGTCATAGTGGTCTAGCCATCTGCAACAGCGGTACTCAATCGGCTAAGTATCGGTGATCCAAACCACTGTCTTTCATCGCCGATGGTCTTCAACACTTAGAAAAATTTTCAAATTTTCTCTTCTTCTTTTACGGAACATAGCATCTATCGACAGTCGGAACCATTAAGCACTATGTGTCGGCAAACCCAACAACTATTTTCCTCTGACGGCATTGGCGGTCCAAACAACTAAATTTCATTGACACCAAAAGTCAATATCGGATGTTTCTTTAATTACATCGAGCTGACGTTTTGGTGGCCTTTGGCTGATCTTCGCCGAAACTGCGGCTCCCACATCCACTAAGTTCCACCGACGGTTGACAAAAAATTAGAAAGTTTTTCTGCAATTTCCATCCAACTGTCCTCCATCGGGTATGCTTCCATATAGCTCTCTGCTGCATCAGAAGTCTTTCTCACTAAATGCTCCGATGAACCGACTGTTCAAACACTTAGACAAATTCGTGGAAGTTTTCTGTCATAAACATCTGGTCTCTGCTGGGAAGAAAGCAATCCAACTTCTGTCACTACATCTTCATGGTCCATTCAGGCCCATGCTGCAACATGAGCTCTGATACCACTCTGTAACATCCCCAACCCTCCGACTGGCAAAGAGAATGCTACTAACACCAACAAACGAGAAAACATCCCCCGTGAACACGAATAGGGATAAATGCTAATATGAAAGAAACTTAACATAATGCATACTAGATGCATAAAACATACAAAGATACATAGTTACTCAACATTCAGTGAAAGCAACACACACACATTCCAGCATTTAACATGTTCATCATAATTCATGGAACAGTACATATAATTGCAGAGATGGAACATTCAAGAGTACTTATCTTTTGATGAAGAACTCACCCCGTAACCAGCTACGTCGCTGTAACGTTCCACCCAACCATAGGCCGGCATGCTCATCAATCTCTCAGCAACACTGCCACCCCTGAGTTGGGCATGATTCCTCAAGGACTAAGGGTCAATGCAGGATTACACATAGCCAAGGTTTTCCAATCAGCCAAACCCACACCGTAGGGATTCACCAGGTCAGTAAAGAGTTAGGATAGGATAAATTCCAAGCTGGTGGCCTCAACACTAGTGTTCTCATGCATACCCAGCCTTGAATCCCACTCACAACAGTCCGAAGACCAACCACTGCATACCACAGCAAAACAATCCCTTCACAGCTTTGTGAAGAAGGCAAAGACAACCGGGTGACAATCCCAACCAATAGGCGAAACACAACTCAAGCCACAATACAACTCAGAGCTGTTATTGGCCCTAGCGTGGCCAAAAAAACTCAGCAACAACCCAAAACCAGGGTACTTTAGTAACCCAACTTCATAGTGAAAACTATGGCAACGTCACACAGTCCCGAAATAGAGGAGAAACTAAACTCCCAGCGTAGACATGGGAAAACTCAACCAACGGATTTGGAAATCCATATCCCACGGCACACACAATTCCTCAATGAAATGGCTAGAGAACTGACACATGCAAAAAGGGGGAAATCACATCTCTCAACCTGTGCGCAAAGGAAAAGACACAGCCAACAACGGAAGAAATCCCACACACAGTCCGAAATGGAAGAAGAAATCGGACTCTCAACGGCACACAAAAATCAGGGGAAGAACAACAGCAACCCAACTCATGGGTTAAACCAATAGCAGGCTAGAATCATGGATTAAAACCATGGCTATGTCACATACACAGCAAAAATTGTGCCCTCGAGGCTGCTCTTCCTACTCAATGCATGCACAAAACCAAAGAAGAACCCTCGACTCGTGCGTAAGGAAAATATGAACCGACCTCCTCCTGCACGCCCTTCGTGAGAGTGAATAGAACCGGGGAGAGTGGCGTCATGGAGAGAATGGCGGTGGAGGTTGCTTTCCAACATAAGGTCAACCTGCTGGTGGAGTGTGCGCGTGGGCAAGGACTGACAGTCCTACCACACTCCACTCCCAGCCATAACTGCCTCAACTACTCAATAAGACATTAAAGTGGTTGGATGAGACAAGGGAAGATGGAAAATCAAACAAGGTGGTAACACATGGGTTCCCCCCCATAGACTAAGGTTTGACATTCCCCACCCTTATCCTTTGGAATCATGCCCTTTTCATTTTAACGTTGCACTGCCATAGCTAGTTGTGGGTTTATTTTTAATTGATGTGCGTATTTACATGATGACAAACTATAATGTTCCGGATAGCACGATATACCATCGGAAGCTATCCCTATTTCCGAAACATACACAACCGAATCAATGGTGAGGATTTTGCCTTTATCTCCTCACCATGATTAATTATATTATATACATCATGCAAACGGGGTCAAAACTGGGGTGTTACACTTGGTGGGGGAGACCATGACTTTAGGCTCTCAACTCTGCAGGACTTGGGTTTTTTATGAATACCATTGATGACCCCACTATCCAGCCCCCATGCCTTTGCAACTCTTTTTTTTAGGCCGATGAATTCTTTTCCCTCGTTGCTCCACTGTAGGCTGTGCATTGTTTCCATTAGGTTGGAGGTTATTATTTTCAAGAATTCCTTAGAGGATTGTTGTTTTCCCCGAAAAATTCTATTGTTCCATTCCTTCCATATTACCCACATCACAGTGCCTGGAAATCCTTGGGATGCCAGTCCCTTAAGGTTTGGTCTAGGTTCCCCCTGCTTCTGTTTCTCTTCCTAATAAGTTTATCTCCTTTGTCCCACAGATCATAGGTGAAGGGGCATACATCGAGGAGGTGACCCATGCTCTCTTCCTAGTTAACACATAGAACACACCGTGATGTACCTTGGATACCTCTATGACTCAATTTTTCTCCCATCACGATCCTATGTCTAACCACAATCTAGCAGAAGGTAGCCACTTTTGGCTAGGGGTTGGAAGTCCATACTTTCTTCCATATCTCATCCACCTCCTATTAACACCTTATTTTAATGGTGTATGCTTCTTTTATGCTGAAATTCCCATTCTATGGGTATCCCCATCTAAGGGTATCATCCCCATTCTTGATCAGAATGCAGGGCTCTTGTAATTAATTCTCAAGGGATCTAATATCTTCTACTGAGATCTAGGTGTCTTGATTAACTAAAATCATCCACCTATGCCTATCTTCGTAAGGGCCACCCTCCCAGAACTAATGAACCTTTTCTTTTCCCTCGTCCATACTTCTTGTCTTGATATGCCTCCACCTTGGTTCATTTCCTATCTTAGGGAATTGGTTCCAAGAATCGTCCCAAAAGTTGGCAAGGTTTCCTTATTTAATTTCCCAGAAGCTGTGCTCTTGTATCAATATCTTCCCTTCCCTGGCCTTCTTCCAAATGTGGCATCCTTGAGTATCCCTGTTGAAATGCATCGGCTGAGTGTTTGGAAAACCCATAGCATACTTTATGTTCCAAATATTGGCCCAAGGATCATGTTTGTAATTGCACCATGTCCACCATATCTTGGCTCCTTGCACTTCCCCTACCACTTCGGTATCCCTGATACCAAGGCCCCCTTTATCCTTAGGTGTGCTTACCTTATCCCAACTAACATGGGCGAATTTAGCTTTAGTTTCTCTCCCTGCCCATAGGAAATTCCTTTAGATGATTTTGATTTCCCTTAAAACTGACTTTGGAGCGGATAATACTGGGAATAGGTACATCGACATGGCCTGGAGGACCGATTTGACCATTACTAACCTCTGAGGGAGGTTTTGGGGTTTGAGAGTCCAACTAGCCAATTTGTCCTTTATCCTGTCTAGCAGGTCCTTCTAGGATGCCTTCCTCATAGTTCCTTGACCCAAAGGGATCCCCAGATACTTGGTCGGCAATGATCCTTTCTGAAATCCCAAAATTCTCTTGATGTTTCTCTAGGTTATGAGCGGAGTGTTGAAGAAAAAATATGAGATTTCTCATAATTAACAGCAAGTATCATTGTCTTAGCAAATGCTGTTAGGCTTGTTTTGAAGGTTCAAGCCTTTTGGACTAAAGGGTTCCCCATCAACATCATGTCATCCACAAATGGTTGGCGTGTTTTTTTTTCCATGTCCTCATGGAATGATAGTCCCCTGATCCTCCCATGTCCCGCTTGGGCCTTGATGAGATTGCTTAACCCTTTAGCTTCCAAAATGAAGAGAAATGGGGAGAGAGGATCTCCCTGTCTGATCCCCTTGGAAGGAGAGAAGAGCCTCATCGGGGAGTCATTTAGTAGGATGGATTAGAAGGGAGAGGAGACCAGATCCATGACCCACTCCACCCAATCCTAGTAGAATCCAAAATCCTGAAGCACCTTCTCTGGGTAATTCCAGTTGAGCTTGTCAAAATCCTTAGCTATGTATAATTTGATGAGGATTCCTGGTCGTCTAGTGCATTTTAGGGATTGGATAGATTCTTGGACCATGATAATGCCATCTAGGATTTGTCGGCCTTCTACGAAGCCAGATTGCTCCGGGATGATTAGCCCCCAGAGGAGAGGCTTAAGTATATTTGCTATGACTTTGGAAACTATCTTGTAGATCAAATTGTAGAGAGCTATGGGTCTAAACTTACCAGGGGTATCAACGCCCTCTCCTTTTGGTATTAGGGATAGGAACGTCATGTCGAAGGCTTTGGGCACTCCTTTACTTTTCCGTGATTCCTCTACTATGGCCCAGGCCTCCTCCTTCATCATATCCCAGAAGAAGTCAAATAAATTGGAGGTGAAGCCATCAGGGCCTGGGGATTTCCCCTAATCCATCAAACGCATTACCTCCTCAACCTCCTACATGGATATAGGCTTGGTGAGGCTCTCATTGTCCTCCCTAGATACTGATATGGGGATCAAATATATGATCCTATTGATATCCTGTCCCCTATCAGTGATTCCTTCTATCATGATTTCATTTAAATAGTTGGTGAGCTCCTCCTCGATCTCTTACCTTGTTTCCACTTGGGTCCCATTGGTATTTTTGAGTTTGTAGATCTCTGAACCTAACTTATTGTTGACCACCGAGTTGTGGAAGATTTGTGTATTTTTATTTCCCTCCCTCAGCCATTTGACTGAGGACTTTTGTTTGTAGAATATTTTCTCCTACCTCTCTCTAGATTCTAGTTGGGCAAAAAGGTCTTTCTCCTTTTCTTTCATCTCTGAGTCCCACTGAGAGTCCATCCCTTTCTACTGGATGAGATGTATGTCCTAAGTAAGCCTCTTTTTTTCCTCAAATATGTTTCCAAAGTCTTCCTTGTTCCATGTACGGATCTTAGCTTTTAGTGACTTGAGCTTATTCTACAAGATATACATCCTTGTCCCCCAAGGGCTGTTCATCTCCTACCACCATTGTTCTACTAGGCCTTTAAAGTCCCTCTGCTGGAGCTAGAGTGCATCAAAGTGAAAAGGTTTAGGCAGTCGAGTAGCCACTCCATCCCAACTAAGTGATACTGGCCAGTGATCAGAGCCAGTTGATGGGAGCACATTTTCCCTAATTTCCCCTGAGCCACTGACCATGTTATCTAACACCAATAATTTTTCTAATCTAGAGATGAGTAGATGGTCCCTACCTCTCCTATTGTTCCATGTAAACTAGCTGTCCCCAGTTTCCATTTCCACTAGAGTGCCTTGGGCTAGTACCTCCTGAAATTCCTCTTGGTGCTTATCCAAAATCCTTCTTCCACCCTTCTTTTCTTGAAGAGAGGTAATCAGATTAAAATATCCTCCTATAATCCAGTGTCCTTCTTGGGTCGATGTGAAAATCCATCATAGATGGTGAATAAAGGCTTGCTTATGAGGAAAGGCACTTGGACCATAGATATTAGCTATCGTTCCTTTGATCCTTGATCCTAAGATTTGAAACTCTTCTATTAGGGAGAAGTGACCAGGTCTCTACTCCAAGAGATTGACCTCTTTGGGTTTCCATAGAATGGCCATTCCCCCTTTCATACCATTTGTGTCCATTACCATGACCTTGCTACCTTTCCATATCATTTTCCCAATATTTATCATGGTCTCAAAGCTACACTTGGCTTCTTGCAAAAAATGAATATCTAGTTTTTCCTTCTTTATCTTCCTAGCTAGGGTTCTAATATTTCTTCGGTGATTACACCCCCTAATATTCAAGGAGACTATATTCATTAGGTAACTTTACTTACTTCAGAGAAGGCCTCCTTGATTGTAGGATACTGGCCTAATTCGATAATTTTGACTCCAATTTCTGCTATCCTCTGCTTGTTCATTTTTTGGCCTCTCTTTTGGTCTTCCTCCGGTGATTTCCTCTTACTTCCCTTCTGCGCCTCCACACTGATCCCTAGGTCCTTGTGTGCTTTGGACCAGATAATGGCATGTTGTAAGAGTTCGATTTGTTCCTAGGAGACATAAATGTTTCCCACATTCCTACATTCTTCTTCTAGTGTGTCTAGAACTAGATCATCGAGTTCCATGTACTCATCTTCATCTTCTTCCATGATGACTGGCTTGTTGCCAATGTTGTACTCATTATTTGATCCATTCATCTTAGTTTTTAAGGAGCTGGTTGGACCACCCTCTTCCTTCGATTTATCCTCTCCCTCTTCCTCCAGGACATGGAAAGGGTTTGAGAAAATCGAGGGTTTTCCATCCATTTCCTTACACAATTTCTTCCCTCCATTGCTCCTGCCCCTCCTTCTATTTTTTACCTGTGTGAATCCATCATTGGCTTGTGTTTCCCCTTCTTGGTCTACGGAATTCTTCTTCTGGGACCCCTTTGGGTAGTTCCTCCCAAAATTACGATACTCATGGAAAATCCTGCACCGAAAGGGCAGCTGTTCATAGTCGATCTGTTAGATCCACTCTTCATCATACCAATTCAAGCTTACTGCCTCAGGGAGGTCCTTTGAGAGATCCATATAGAAACAGACTCGATCAAACATAGTATACCTCTGAATCCTGGTTTACTCAACAGCTTTCACAAATTCCTGATTGAATTACCAATATTGCGTAAGATTTCCATATCTGAGTACTCCCTGGGGATACCCACCAAGTGGAGCCACACCGAGACTACTGTCAGATCTTTAGATTTAGGGTTGAAACGCTCCTTCCAAGGTTGAAGGTAAATCGCTATCAAGATGGAAAAATAGGGCCCTCCTTCCAGGATCCTATCATGATCTTCCTATTTGAAGAAGATGATGGTAAAGAAGCCCTTTTCTCCCAACTGTAGGTCATAGTGTCCCTTTGGACTCCATGTGCTCCAGATCCATCGAACCAGATCTTTCTCCTTCAGCCAAACCCCCACAAACTTCACAATTAATGTCATTAACTTCCACATCTCTATTTTCCCTCAGATTGATTCGGATAGGATCTGGATCACCGAGATCATCTGAGCCCTCGAGAGGCATCCCCCCAGGTCTGATCTCTTCCCCTTATTCCATCCCTTTTTCCTAATTTTCCTTCCAGCTGCTACCTTCCTTCAGTGTTCGAAACCTCACTATGGACACCGTCATGCTTGCGTGGGTGGTTTGTAGCCCCCGCCCCCATTGAACCGAACGCAGTGCGCTCAAACCCGACCTGTATCCTCTCTTCGATCTAATCGTCGAAAATCCCCCAATAGTATAGTGTAGGATTAAAAATGGTAGGACTGTGTATAAAATTAAAAATTTCCCGAGGCTGTGACTTATGTGAGTGATTTGCATTCGTTGGTTTCATAGAGGCCAGGGTTTAAAGACCCTCAATGGAATTTTCTATTTATAATGTATTTGATGTATTTTAATTTCCACATCCTGCATACAATTTGATGTACAACGTGGCCTATGTAAAAATGGTTATAGGATTTTCTTGTCATTTTGTATATACATTACTTATGGTTTGTTATTATGGCTTTGCCTTAGGTCTAGACATCCATAGGAATTGATGTTGTGAACTCTGTTGGAAAGCAGGGTTTTAATGTAACGAGTTATAATGAATCGTATTTTAATAAATAAAAGCAAACTGGGATTGCATGCCCATAGGATTGGATTCATGTCCCTGTTTGTAATACATGGATTTATAATATGATTTTGATGTTATTTTAATAGAATATGATTACTGTAAAGATGTATTATTTTAATTTGGATTATGATAATGTTGATGAGTTATGTAATTTTGTTTATGGTTATGTATAGATGGAAAATGGATAGAGCTGTGTATTCTTTTATATGAATTATGGACAAATATTTGTAAAGAACCACATGGATGGTCACTATGCTTCCTTCATTTATTTAGTTCTAATACTAATTAGTTTAAAAGAAAGTTTCGATACTAGTATAATCTTATTATGACAGACCTTGATACAGGCAAGAAGCATTCATATAATGATCCTACTTCATCAGATGATGAGATACAAGGAGTCTCTCCTCTTCCTTGTTACAGGTTCTACAATCAAACGCATGATCATGGAGTTCATGATTTCTTCAACAAGTCTTCCATCCAGAAGCAGTTCTCTTAGCTCATTCAAGTGAAGATAAGGATATGTTGAAGACATATTATTTCAAAATTTTGTGCCTTGTCCTTTCTTGAGGGAGGATTTTTCCCATGTGGTTTTTCCTCTTTTCTCACTTTTCTAAACATAATAATTCTTAAAGGGTGACCATAACCTTGTTGTTGGGCCCTATATGCATCTATATTTTTTTCCATACCATCATAAAGTTAGAATTATAGGGGGGTGTTGGAATATATTGTTGCCCACTTTTCCCCACTTATGCGACCTAGGTTCTGCACAGCTTGACAATCCAACAACTACCCGAGATACCAGCACAATAGAGCAAGCCCCATCAGCAACACCCTCGAAGCAGGCACACTCTCACCCAAGATATCTCATAGATGGGTAATAGCCGGAACCAAGTTTCCATGATTATTGAGGAAGTATGGTCCCTTGGTTCGCAACCATGGAGCTCAACAAAGGTAGCAAGATGGATGGATAGAGGAGTCGGTTCTGTGCGAATGAGAAAAACTATTTGTCATCACGCACAACCTGACTTTCCTTTCTACCTCGCAGCTAGTGCAACTTGTGGGGTATAGTTGACTCGTGTCAAATGGCTCTATGAATTAAATTGGGATTCATAATAGGAATTATACAGAATAATATCTAATTATATAGCATCCATTCCACAAGATATTCTGTTCATCCATCTATCAATTGCAAGAACTAACAAGAACTAAACCATAATTAACATTACATGGAAAGAAACCATTAATTAATCACATAAGCATTCACCACATCAATCATTCATTTGGACACAAGAACTAATGTGCAAACCCATGTGGGAAAAACCAGCAAGGTGCTCTTCATCTAGCATGAGAAAGGATATAGCACCTTGTAGTATATGAGATGTAGATTGATCTTGAGATATGTATTTAAGTTCAGAATCATAGTTCTCATGTTGTCTATCTTATTTCTCTTAATCTACTACTACTACCTATGTATCCACACACAGCCTGGATTGACTCTCCTAGCATTTGTGCTTCTCTAGTAGATCTTTCTCCTTTCACTATTCTAATTACTTCTCTCTTAGATCTTTCCTATGCAACTGTATACAGCTCTCGTCCCTCAGATCATTCTATAATTACGACTAATAAAAATCCAACCGTTTAACTATTACATCTCTCCTATTTATAACATTTTACATGACCACACTGGGTCGACTGCTTACAGGTAGTCTGTTAACTATCACCATTAGCCACCCCCTAGGCTATAGCTGTGGTGATCATGTCTCGACATGAGGCACTAATGGCCTTACATATAGCGTGCTTTCACTCATATAGCATCTGCTAACTTAAGCCAGCTTCTGCACCCACAACCGCCCTGTCGCTTTTCGGTCGTTCCCCTCATGTGCACTTCTGTGCTTGCCTTTCCTTTGGGGTGCACTTCTTTGCTCTATATTCACAGGATGTTTTCGTCCTTCACGCTCTTCCTTTGCTTCTATCATGTGCATGATGCATTTTCCTTGGCTACGCACGTGAATTTCCCTCTTATGCCCCTTTTTTTGGGCTAACAGCCCCCCAACACTCACCTGGGGCTTGTCCCAAGCCACTAAGCAAGAGACATATGAGCAGCTTGATCTTCACTGTATCTTTTGGAAAACTATAAATAAGTCTCTTTGTTTTTTTTTAAAACTTGGGCCAATACGTCTTCATCTTTTGTTGGTTTTGATAAGTATATGCCCATAGCTTGCTCTGCATCTAGCTGGGCCTTTTTGATGGCGCTTCTACTACTCTACGTCTGGCTGGGCCTTTTTGATGGCGCTTCTACTGCTCTGCGTCATGTTCCTATGTGACCTTATTTATGTTGCATTCTTCTTCTCTTGCTTCTTCTCATAGCTCTTCTGTGGTCTTCATTGCAGCTATATCTTTCCTTAGACGTTGTGCTACATTGCCAATGCTTTATTGGAACTCAACCAGAATAGGTGTGATTCTTTCTATCTCCTAGTAAGCTTCTTCTGCCTACTGCTTGAGTTCCTGCATTGGGCTGCTGCTTGGGTGTTCCGATGAGGTATTGGACAGTGCATGAGTGAACTCATGGATGTACTGTTGAACCAATTGAATTAACTTTTTTATCCTTTTAGCTTCGGCCTGTTATTCAACTGTTTCCTTATTGCGTAGGGTTCTGGCCTTATCGAGGAGCTCTTTAAGGTCAGTGCCCTAGGCGATTTTTTCTTTCATTGGTAGCTTCTTAATCTTGTCTTTGAGTTCCAATATTTGTAAATATACTTACCTTGCTTACTCGGTAAGATGTTCTGCCACTACATCATCGATGAGCTCCTCCCGTGCTGTAGCAATTGTCTCAGCTGCGCCTGCACAGATGCGTTCGACTTCGCTAATCCAGGAAACTAATTGAGCTATAGATTGTTGTCTTTGCTACAGCACTTTCGGGGGTGTTCTAGGGGGTGGTTGGGTTTTCATCTCCTAGATCTCTATCTAGAGGTTTCCGGCCATCTTGGAGAAATGTCTCAATTGATCCACCGGTTCAAACTTAGACTCTTCTACCTCACTGAACAGTTGGGTTGCTGCTTCCTTTACTTGTTCTAGCGAAGACTGTCTCTGGTCTTGGGCTGGCATATCTATACATTGGAAGTTGATAAGTTTCTTTCACTTCGTTGCTTTCCTAGTTTCCTTAGCTTCCTGAGAGGCAGAAGCAGTTTCGTGAATTCTAATTTCTATTGCAACGGTCTGTTGAATAGAGTATATCTGCGGAAACGTTTACTTTGAAAAATTTAAAATCAATGTGTCCAAGTTATGGAGACTTGCCTCATTTTCTTTCCCTTTCTTAGGCAATGCCTTTCTAGGAATTTCTATTGTTAGGGTTGGGATCATAATTGGTGCCGCTAGGGCATCTAATTGGGAAACACCATGGGTTCCAACCTGCATGGTGTCTCACACTTCGCTGATAGTCCGCGCGAGCTAGTTAACCTTTGTGGTAATGGCAGCTGTCCAGTTGGTTTTCCTAGTCACGAGATGTCCTAAAGTTTTCTCGATGAATTTTGTGATAGTGTCACGCACAAGGGTCAAGTCCGTGTCTGGTATGTTTCTTACATAGGTTTGATTAACCTTCTACCTCTTACTATATGGGAAGCTCAGTGTGTCTTCATTTTCCTCCTCTTGCATGGGCTTCTTACCCCTCTTTTTTTGGGCTTGCTTAGCACTCAAATATTTACTTGTAGGGGGGTCGTCTAGGTTTTCATTGGGTAGATCATGCTTATATTCATCTTCCTCTTCTTGGGAGTCATTTTGGGGCTTCAGCATACTGGTACTGACAAATATTGTCGTGGCTCCTCTAGCTCAATTTCCTACAGGACTTACTGTCGTGTAGGTACCTTCTCCTGATAGTTAAGCCATTCCTGAGGCCACTCTTTGATCTCTTGTTCAATGTCCACATCACTGATAATGAAGAATGTTGGAAGGGATTGCTTATTGGGGTCCCCTCATGGTTGCAAGATGATGTTGTGGTGTGCTGCATGGAATCAAATGAACGGGTACTTTGCAACCATTGCAGGAGTCAATTGGTATTGCGTGCGCACTATTTGACGGATCCTTTCTCATGTAGGTTGTTCATGTGCTTCTTTTTCATCACCCAATACTTTGTTCAAGAGGAACTGGGACTAGTTAATGTGCACCCCATGTGCACATTTTTCCATGATTTCTACTATTGCAGCCGTGCATTCAGCCGACCTCATTTTGCGTAGGACTTTGCCACACAAGATGTGCTGCTTGCACCACACTGTCCTCAATGGATCTGATGAGAAAACCCTTTCTGCCATGGATGAGATGATATTTAGTTTTCATATTGTTCTTATCTATCTTATCCCACTCATTAGACAAGTACAGGACCGGATCTATTCCCTTCCATGACAGACTGGTAATTTCGAAAATCAAGTCCACCGTCACCTCATATGGTTTGTTCAGCCAAAGGTAGCCACCATGGAAGCACACAAGTAGCTATTTAAGATACATTTCAATGGGTCTAGAGTGGCCAAAGTGGGGCATAAGAGTAGGTTTAATAGAACGGACTACTCCAATCCGCACGCATATTCTAGTGCAGAGACAACATCAGCGTCTGATGGCTGGCCGGATTTTACTTGCATGAATTGATCTCTGGATATGTCTAGCTTCCAAGTATCATAATATTCAAACTTTAATACGTGGAGCTTTGGAAAGATGGGATCCTAGGGCTTTGGGCCATCCCGAGTTGTTTTGACACCGTCTGGAATAGTGGGTTCTTCTAGTAGCTTGGGAATGCTCACTATTATTGCTTTGGCATTAGGCTTCCTGGGTGATACATAGGGAAGAAGTAATTTCTTCTGCTCTTCAGTAAGTTTTTCTTCTGGTGATGATGGCCGAACTAGGTTGGCTCTACAAGATTTAGGTATTTTTTCCCTAGGACCGGAGGAACTTGGGGGATGGATATTCAATGATTACATAGGGAGAATTCCTTGTGCTCTTGCTGGTTGCACTAATGGTTGGGAAATGGTTACATGTATGAGTTGACTAGCTACTTGTGATGGATGTGGCAGACTCTGCAACAGATTTTTTACTATCCTTGAATTTGGTACTACCTTCAAATTTTCTTGAGTCTTGTTCATCTTCTTGGCCAGCCAAACTAGGTCACGTTGTCCTTACTGGAGTGCTCCCTACGGATGTAATATTTTACTTAGTAAGTTCTTTTGCTTTGAAGGATGGCTCAGTCTGTGCAGTGGCCTCAACTCTTAGTATTTCTGGTTCATTAATGGAATGTAGAAGTTATACGGTGGAGGACAAGGAAGGATTATAGGTGCTGATTATTTAAGCTGACTGGATAGAGTGAAGGACCATCTGGCAGATCAGATGGGCTCATCCTGTGCATGCTCATGCTCCATTAAGCATCTGTCAGGGTAGTTAAGACATTGTATCATATGTGATCAACATGTTTTCCACCTTTTTCCTCGGGCTTGCCGCTTTAATTCTACTTGAATGGTTAGTGGTGCCGTATCTTTTTCAAATTTCTGCTGTCATCACCGGTTATTAGTTCATGCCAGCTATTTGTCACTTTTGCCCAGCTGTCTTGAAAAATCACTTTTTTTTTTGCGCATCATGGCTTTATGGGGTTGTGTCGTAGTCGTCGCGATAGGGTTTTAATTGACTACCATTGATCATGCCCGCGACTGTTGTGCCATCTAACTTATGTAGTTTTAATGAGCCTACTTCAACAATATGTGCAACTACATATGGACCTAACCAATGTATTTTGAGCTTACTCAGATGCTTGAGAAACTTACTATCATACATCAGAACAAGTACACCAACCTTGAGCATCTTTGTTGTGATGTGGAGGTCATGCCAGGATTTCTGTCATTGCTTTTCCATATTCTGATGGAAGCCTACAATAAAACTTTCTTCTCCCATTTGAACCAGCTATGCCAGCCTCTCCTCTATAGCGCTAGTATCTGTCATTTCTGTTATTGCAGAAATGCATAGGCTTGAGACAATATATTCCATGGGCACAATGGATTCTTGTCCATAGAATAAATGGAAAGGGGTGTATCTAGTTAGTCATTTGAATGTTGTTCTATAAGCCCATAATACTGCTGAAACTTTCTGCACCCAATCATCTCTGCACACATTGCATACTTTGGTCAGCGCATTCTCAAGTACCTTGTTGAATGCCTCGATAGTTCCATTTTATTGAGGATGGTAGGGTGTTGTTTTCTTGCATTGGATTTGGAATTCTGTAGTCAATTCAACAATTAGCTTATTTATAAAATGCATACCTTGGTCGCTAAATAGGATTTTGGGACAACCAAATCTTATGATGATGTTCTCAAAGAGGAAATGGGCCACCGTTACAGCAGTAGAGTCTTTTACAGGTGTGGCCTCTACCCATCTTGTCATGTAATCTATAGTAGTGATGATATAACATGCACTAGTTCATTTTCTTGGTGAACTAATAGGGCCAACGAAATCCGCTGCCCATTTATCAAAGGCCTGTAGTGTCATTTGTGGCACAAGTGGCATTTCATCATGTCATGATAAATTTCCCTGTTCTTTGACACTTATCGCAACTATGATAATATTTTATTATATCCATATGTACCATTGGCCACCAGAGTCTGCATTGCAAAATCTTGCACACTATTTCTTTCCTAGCATAGTGTCCTCCTGAGACACCCGCATGTGCTTCCACCATTACCCATTGTCTTTCATGCTCAAAGACACATCTTTGTAGTATTTCATCTGGTCCCAACTTATAGATCTGTCCTACTATTAGCGTATAGTCCGAGGCCTTTAAAACTAGTTGTTTCTTTTTCCATATTGAATAATATTCAGGTGCATGCCCTGTAGTAAGTAAGTGTATAATCACATCGAATTCTTTATCAATAATATCTATAGAAAATAATTGTGCATTCAGTAAATTATCCTCTAGGCTGGTGGGTTACTCCTCGCTTTAAATTCACGATAAGTGGTCAGGCCCAACATTTAGTCATCCTAGATTCACAATGAATTAAAATTCAAATTCTTGAAATAGGAGGAGCCACCATCAGATTCCCCCCCCCCCAAACACTTGATTATTGACCAGGTATTCAGTGAACATTTTGAAGTGTCCACCCAGTAGATAATGCCTGAATTTTTGTAGCGCAAATACCATTGCAAGCCCTTCTCTTTTAGTTGTGGTATAATTTTTCTCTATGGTTGATAGTTTCCTACGAGCAAATGCGATCAGATGGTCAATTGCGCCATCTCCTGGTTGGGTCAACACTATGCCCAGTGCAATCGATGAGGCATTAACATGTACGTGGAATTCTTTTTTCCAATCTGGAAATATTAATATTGGTGCAGTAGCCATTTTACCCTTTAGTTTATCCAGACTCTCTTGGCAGATTTCATTCCATTCGAACTTAGCATCTTTTTTTTACAGTTTCTCCATTGGGGCAGTTATCTTTGCATACCCTCTGATGAATTTTCGATAATAACCAGTGTGTCCCAAGGTAGACCTGAGTTGCGTGACTAATGCAGGCGAAGGAAAGTCTAGGATAATTGCTACCTTTGCAGGGTCAACTAATATTCCATCGTGGCATACTACATGGCCCAGCTGTACACCGAAAGGTGCAAAAAAGATACATTTTCTCAAGTTCAGCACAATTTGATACTGGCGACACCTCTCCAGCATCATGCGCAAATTTTCAATATGGTCTCTTACTAGACCAAAGAATGTCTAGTCATCAAAGTATACTTCAAGAAACCTATGAATGAAATCTTTAAAATAAGATACTACTATCCTAGAAAAAATTACAGGGGCATTTTTACCCCAAAGGGCATTACTATGTATTGGTAGCATCCCCATTCGGTTACAAAGGTTGTCTTGTGTCAATCTTTTTGCACAATTTGGACCTGATGGTATCGTAAGAACCCGTCTGTGAATAAGTACATTTCATGTACACCAACACTTTCCAAAACCTCATCCATGAAGGGTGTAGGAAATGGATCATGCAAGTAGCCATCATTTAGTTTTCTCAGGTTGACATAGATTCTGACTTCCCTTGTTGTATTTTTGCCCTGGATGACTATGGGACTTATGTATTCTGCTTCTTCAACTAGATCAATAATTATTTCCTCCAACATGCGATCCAGTTCTGCTTTTACTTTCTCCTTATAACATGGGTTTAATCTATATGGTTGCTGTTTCACTGGCCTTACTTCGGGTTTGAGTGGAATTTTCATTTCACCCAAATCTCCTACTATTCCCTTCATCTCCCTGAAATTTTTCATGAATAGGTCCTAAAATTCATGTAATAGATCAATGATTTTTCCTACTGTTTCTTTGTTGCAGTAGTCTCCAATGTTGGCAAATTTTGGGTTGTTGTAACATCCCTGACCGACCGACTGGCGAAGAGGATGCTTCCATGGCGTTAACCATCTGGGATACCAGCCCCATGAACATGCGAATTCATAAAAATGTTGAAATAGAATGCATTGAAGTAGAACATACACAGATGCAATTATTTATCATACACAACAGAAGCAACATACATTCATACAAGCATTCATTCAACATGTTCATCATAATCATTAACAGTAAATAGGATTGTAGAAGTAAAATAGACAAGGTTACTTATCTTATAAGAACTCGTTTCACAACCAGCTATGTCACTGCAATGTTCCACCCAACCATAGGCTAGCATGCTCCTTAATCTCTCAGCAACACTGCCAACTCTCAGCTGGGCATGATTCTCCAAGGAATAAGGAACAAGAAGGATTACACATAGCCCAGGGTACACAAAACACAGCCAACCCAACACAGTTGGGTTTATCAGGCCATCAACAAGGCAACCAAGCCAACATGGTCAGGTTTATAGGGGCATCAAGGAGCTGGGAAATGCTAAATGCTAAGCTGGTGAGCCCATTATAGAGCTAGGAACACCTACACCAGAACTAGCTTGACTTCTAAGACACCCAAACAAAGCCAACACAAGGAATCAATCCCTTCTTTGCTACACAGTCCCTTAGGCCTTGCCTTCCCTTCTAGTGCTATTCACGGGTTGTGGAGAAGAAAGAAAACCCTCTAGCTCTGTTTGTGTGGTTTCCAAATAGACCAGGTTTATCAAGCAACCCAATCCCCCATCCCTGCTCCCAACACAGTCCAAAGACCAACCATTGCACGCATGAAACTAATCAGCAATTACAACTTAACAAGGGAAAATAACTCCTCAGTCGTTCTTGGCCCTATCGTGGCCAAAATAACTCCCAGGTGAATTACAACAGTCCCAAAACGTATCAGTAAACACAACTCACAACATGGGCAAAAAAACAATCTTTCCTGGGGAATGAAGCCATCGGGAAGACTTACACAGACCACGCTAGGGAAGAAAATACAATCTCCCAACCTATGCATGAGGGAAAATTGCACCATACCCTAAAATACAGAGAAAAAAACATATACACAAGCCACAAATCAGTAAGGGAAACTTACACACAGTCCCTGAACGTAAAAATGGTTTTCGACAAGAGAAATTGTGGGTGATAGTGACCGAATGGCCCCAGCTTTCTGCGTGAGTAACAACAACATAGAACCTAGTGGGTGAGAGAATATTTACACCAAATCCCAAATAGGGATCGAAAAACACCAGATTCCTCTATGTGGAAAATGTGAATGACAATGGAGACGACCCTCCCTCCTGGCTGCATGAGACCCAAACACGAAAGAAGTCTATGCGTGAGAAAAATGAACCAACAATCATCCCTACATGAGGATGAGTAGACAATTTAAAGAGCGGCGTAGTGGAGAGGATGGAATGAGGGGCGTAGTCATTCTTCTGCCCATCGTGAGGTTCAATCCGCTGGTGGAGTGTGCATGTGGGAAAGGACTGACAGTCCTACCACACTCCACTCCCAGCCATAACTGCCCCAACTAATAGCAACATTTTTTAATGGTGGTGGTTGGATAAAACAAAGAAAGATGGGAAAATCAAAACAGGGTGGTGACACATGGATTTTCTGTCATGGCTCAAGGTTTGACAATTCCCCCACCCTTTTCCTTGTGAAAATCATTCCCCTTCTCAATTTAGTTGCATCGAACGTAGTTGGTTGGGTTATTTAATTAAAGATGCATATTTACATGATGACAAAACTTGATATGTATGTCTCATGCCCCAATATACCATCAGTGACAGTTTCAACCTAAAACATAGCATAACAAATCAATGGTGGGGCCTTGGCCTTTAGCTCTACACCATGATCATTTACAATATATACATCATATACATCTAATGCAATAGGGTCAAAACTGGGGTGTTACATTCCCCTCCCCCTTCAATAGCACTATCCTCAGTGCTTTGCAAAATTGAACAAAATGCTACACTGGTATCGCCTCAGTGTTCTGTAGAATTGAACAAAAATGGATGTGCCAATTGCATGGTATCCTCCAGCTCCCATGTAGCCTCTTAAGGTTTTTAGTGCTCCCATTGCACCTTTACCTACCCTATGGCCCGGTTCTGGAGCATTGTGACCTTCCTGCCGAGGATGCACATTGGCTCGATTCATAACTCTCCCTTGGGTTCCACCTGAATCACATCCCGATTTATCACATGGTTAAGATCATGTACATATCTCTTAAGCAAAGAAACATGAAAAACATTATGAGCCCTAGTGCTAGCAAGCAATGCAATTCTATATGCAACTGGCCTTATTCTTTCAAGCACTTCAAACAACCCACAGTATCTAGGTGACAGCTTGGCACAACTTCCAAGCTTCAAGGAACTCTTCTTTGCCCTCACTCCAACGTAAACATGATCCCCAACACTGAACTCCCTATTCACCCTATGCTTATCTGCATAGCTTTTCTATCTGTCCTGTGCTACTTTTAGTTTCTGTCTAATCTTTATAACCTCTTGCTCCATCTCCTTAAGCAATTCCAGTCCAAGCACAACTCTATTCACTGGATTATCCCAAGTCACAGGTGTCCTACACCTTCTTCCATACAAAGCTTCATACGGACTCATCCCCAAGGATGCCTACTTTCCATTGTTATAAGCAAACTCTACCAAGTGCAAGTAATATTCCCACTTGGTTGGTTTGTCCATCATGTACATGTGAAGCATATCTTCAAGCACCTAATTAACTCTCTCTGTCTACCCATCTGTCTGAGGATGGCATGTAGTGCTGAAGTTTAGCTTTGTACCCAAATATGCAAACAACCCCTTTCAAAAGTTGGAAGTGAACTTGACATCTCTGTCAGAGACTATTGCCTTCAGCAATCCATACAATTTGAAAATATCCTTCATGAAGATCTTTGCAATGTCATCCATCTTATGCATATACTTGACTGGTATAAAATGCACTACCTTTGTCAACTTGTCCACCACAACCATGACAGAATCATGTTATCTCCAAGTCATTGGCAATCCTGTAATAAAATCCATGGAAATAACTTCCCAATTCCATTCTAGAATTGGAAAATGCTACAACAAGCCTGTTGGATGTTGATGCTCAACCTTTACCCGTTGACATTTCATGCACCTAAAAATGTATTCAGCTATGTCCTTTTTCATTCCTGGCCAAAAGTACTGATTTTTAGCTATAGCAATTGTCTTCTGATATCCTAGGTGACCAAAATATGGAGCTTGAAGGATTTCATCCATAACAACTCTCCTCAAATCTGCTACATCTGGAATATAAATTCTACCTTTATAAGTGAGAATTCCATCTTCTTCCAATTTATATCCCTCATACCTCGTCTTGAGACTTTGTTGTTGCAATTTGTCTTTTACCTGCTCATACAATTCATCTCCAGCAGCATGACTAACAATCTACTGCCTCAAATCTGATTGGCAAATACTAAGAGATGCAACATGCATTTCTTGCACCTTCCTGTTGAGTGCATTAGCTACCTTGTTTTCTTTTTCTTTTGTGTGCTTGATTTCGAAATCAAACTCACATAAAAGTTCTAGCCATCTTTCTTTCCTAGCATTTAGAGTAGGCTGATCAAAAAAGTACTTCAGTCCACAATGATGTGTTATGAGCTCAAATCTCCTACCCATCAAGTAATTCCTCCAAAACTTGAGAGCGTGTACTATGGTTGCAAGCTCTAGATCATGAATGGCATAGTTCTTATCATACTCCTTCAGCTTTCTTGACTCATAACATATCACATGGTTGTCTTGCATAAGGACTCCTCCCAGCCCTTGTGCGCATGCACCGGTACACACCACAAAATATTTCTTTGGATCTGCAACTTTCAATATTGGTGCATTGGTGAGAAGATTCTTCAACTATTGGAAGCTTTCTTCACACCTTGATGTCCATTCGAACTTCATCCCCTTCTTTTTCAAAGAAGTGATGGCATGTGCAACTCTGGAGAATCCCTCAATGAATCTCCTGTAGTATCTTGCACGTCCCATAAAAGATCTTACATCTGTCACATTTCTTGGAGTAGGCCAATTCATAATGGCTTCAATCTTTTCAGGGTCCACATATATACCCTCCTCCAAGATAATGTGACCCAAATACTGAATTCTATCTCTATAAAAGTCACACTTGCTCAGTTTCGCATACAGCTAATGCTCCCTGAGCAATTTCAATGTTAATCTCAAATGCTCTTCATGTTCTTCCTCATTCTTAGAATAAAAAAGAATGTCATCAAGGAAAACAAAAAAAAACTTATCCAGATATCTGCTGGAGACACTATTCATAAGGCACATAAATGTAGCTGGTGCATTTGTGAGACCAAATGGTACCACTCCAAACTCCTAATGTCCATACCTTGTTCTGAAGGCTGTCTTATGAATGTCTTCATCCTTGATTCTCACCTAATGGTAACCAGAACTCAATTCAATCTTGGAAAATACCTTTGCTCCTCTCATTTGATTGAAGAGGTCATCAATCCTAAGCAAAGGATATTTATTCTTCACAGTAACCTTGTTCAATTGTTTGTAATTGATACACAACCTGAGTGTACCATCTTTCTTCTTTACAAACAGAACCGGTGCTCCCCAAGGAGACACATTCGGTCGAATATACTCCTTTTCCAACAACTCTTGCAGTTGCATCTTCAACTCTAGTATCTTTGGTGTACTCATCCTGTAGGGTGTCTTGGACACTGGTGCTGCTGCTGGCACAAGTTCAATTGTGAAATCAATGTCCCTCTTTGGAGGAATCCCTGGAATCTCATTAGGAAACACATCCCTGAATTCTTGTAACACCTAATAGTTTTCCAACCTAGGAGTTTCATCCTCTGTTGCCTCCAAAATATGAGCTGCATACAATTGGCAACCCTTCCTACAGAACTTCTTTAACTACATTGCTGAAACCTGCTGAACAGAAATCACCTTTAGAATACCTTTCACAACTACTAGGTTCCCTTCTTCATTCATGCATTTGAAAGTCTTATTGTAATAGTCAAGCTTTACCCTATGAGCTTCTAACCAATCCATTCCAATGAGAACATCATAGGAACCAAGCAGTAGAACATTCAGATCTACACAAGTAACCAATCCAGCCATGACCAATGGACATTTCTCCACCACCTCACTGACCTTTCTCTTAGTTCTAGTGGCTAGCTGAACTAACCAAGACTTCCTATGCTTTACTTTCTTAAAAGCACAAATCTCCACTACTCTAGGAGTAATGTAACTATGCGTAGAACCAGGGTCAATTAAAATAGAAATAGGTTTCTCAAGAATCTTACCTGCAACTTCAACCACAGTTGACTGGTGATCTGCCTGGCGGTCCTCCAGTGTTGCATAGATCCTAGGGACTTTCTTTGCTACTTGACCCACTGTTTCTACTTCTTGAATGTTGTAAGCTGGCCTTGCACTCTCATTCTCGAGTGGACAATTTCTGCGTATGGGGGGTCCTCCACATTTCCAACATTGAAGTGGTCCTCTATTATGTTGTGGATCCTTATATTTTTCTCCTATCACTCCAACTGGTTTACCCGTAGCTTGGGATGGCTGCTTCTGCTGGTTCCTGAAGTTAGAAGGTTTTAAACCTTTCTTTCTTTGGTCAGACTTCTCATTCTTCTTGTCCTTCCATGCCTTATGGTAATCAGGTTTACATTTTCTTTTCTGATAGAAATACTTAGCCTTCCTTATTGCTTCCTCAAGAGTTCTAGGTTCATAAAACTCAATTCTATCTTTGTAAGACCGAGGTAATCCACTCAGAAAACATTAGACCCTCAATTTTTCATCTCTGATGTACCAGACATACCTCAACAACTCCAAAAACTTATTTGCATATTCTTCCATGGTCCAGTCTCCCAATATCAGCTCATGGAACTCCTTGATATTGTCATCATAATACCTGTCAGAGAGGTATTTTTGCTTCAAATACTTCTTATCTGTTTCCACTTAAGTCTCCTTTCATTGATGCTCTTTACTTGCTTGAAGTGTTCCACCAAATGGATGCCCTTCCATTCAGATTGAATATGGCAACTCTTGCCTTCATGTTTCCTGAATAATCATGCACTTGAAAGTGCTTCTTTATCCCAAGAAGCCAAGCTTCAGCCTCTTGTCCAGTCTTTACCTCACCATCAAATGTAGGAGGTTTAGCTTTCTTAAATTCATCTCAAGAGCAATAACTATGGTGTCTCTTTCTTTTTCTTTTATGAGAAGAAGAAATTGAATCCCCGCTGGATTCTTTAGAATCAGATGATCCACTAGAAGTCCTTCTCCTTCTCCTAGTATTGCTCTTACTGCCTTCTGGTCTTGTTGTACCTCGTCCAGAGTCTATCTTTCTTTCCAAATCTGTCAAACTCTGCAACATTACATCATTCAACCGATGCTGCTCTTCCTAGGATTTGATTAAGCTTCTCATGGTGGCTGCAACATCTGACGGTGTCTCTTGGAATCTCCTTCCATTAGACTCTATGTCATCATTTTCATTATAGACATTTTCTCCTATGGCATCTCAGGCACGCTCATAAGAATCCTAAGCATCACATCCATCATGGGTTCTCATAACTGAACCACCACTTACTTATCAAACTACACTACCTGGAATACTACCCTTGAAGGTGACTATGTCACGTCCCCATGCCTCTGACCGGCGAAGAGGACATGAACCACACATCCACGCAACCGGGCAAAATGCCCAATGAACATAAACATAAAACAATGCTGGAATTAAAACTTATAGGCACACACAGATGCATAATAAATCAACATTCAGCGGAAGCAACCATATTCATAACCAGCATTCCACATGTTCATTACAATTCATCAATTGACACCAATATAAAATTTGCAGAGATAGAATAACCAGAAGCACTTATCTTTCAATGACGAATCCCGCAACCGGCTACGTCGCTGCAACGTTCCACCCAACCATAGGCCAGCTTGCTCATCAATCTCTCAGCAACGATGCCACCCCCGAGTTGGGCATGATTCCTCCGGAATAAGGGTCAATTGCAGGATTATACATAGCCAAGGGGACACAAAACAGCCAAACCAACATTGTCGGGTTTCACAGGCTTTCAACAAACAAGCCAAGCCGGCACAGTCCAAGGGACTAACCACTGCACACCAGCAGCAAAACAATTCCCTTCACAACCCTGTGAAGAAACAAAATGACCGATGACAGTCCCAAACGAAAGGTGAGACACAGCTCCAGCCTATAAGGCAACTCAGAGTGGGTTTTGGCCCTAACGTGGCCAAAACAACTCAACAACAGCAACATCCCAAACCAAGGAAACAACAACGACCCAATTTCACAATAGAAATAATCAGCAATTATGCACAGTCCCAAACGAAGGATAAGCACACCCCCAGCATGGACAGAGGAGAACACAGCCAACAATTGGCATTCCACAGTGGCCCAAAACGAATTTGGACACCACCGCTAACCCAAAAACGTGGGGAAGACAACCGCCCCAAAGCAACAACAGTGAGCACACCTCTCACATGGGAAAACGACCCAAACAGCCTGTGCGTGGGTAAACAATCCGAACCAGCAAGGAAAGGAACAGACAATGGAGGCCCTGCATGAGGAAAAACGGCTCCATTTTTGCCCATGGATGCACCACTAACAGGAAGGACGCGAATTGCAGTTCATGGGTGCTCAGCAACTCGTGGAGAGAAAACAAAATGCCTGCATGAGACCAAATTCGTCCAAAACCTGTGCGTGAGGAGAAAACAACCAAAATCGTGGTAGAGTGTAAACTCCCCAGGGAAGAGTGCGTGAGGGAGAAGAATGGGAAGACCTGGGTGGAGTGGGCAATTGGGTAAGGCTGACAGCCTGCCATAGCCACCAACACTTCAGCAATAACTCCCCCAACCACCAGCTGAAGCATTAAAGAGGTTGACAAGGTTGGATGA
>LPNX010923608.1:261240-331240 GCA_001517045.1 Pseudotsuga menziesii
CCAGACCAAGCCTCTCGGCTTCCATGGGCTTTTCCTGCTGGTTCTCAGCTTCCAGCTGATCCCGAAGTCTAGGAACTCTGTGGCTACTGCCTTCATCATGTTCCCTCATTGGGCAGTCCCGGCGTAAATGATGTCTTCCGCATCTCTAGCATCTCACTGGCTGCTTCATCTTTACCTGCTCAATTTCCCTTGAGTCTTCATGCCTGGACCGTTGCTTATCGGGTCGCTTGGACAATTGTCCCATTGTTGTTCCACCTTCCTTTCCTTTGCCGATTGCTCCCAGAAGGCTTTTCACCTCCCTTTGCAAACCAATAGAGTCTTGCAAAATCTGGTGGTTCATTTCACTTTGCCTTTTCTGTATCCTGAGCATCTCCCCAAGGTTCTCTTGGGTCTTGGCAAGCACTTGAAGGAGACTTCCAGCCAAGTCCAACAAATTTTGATCTGCTGCCATGATCAACGTGCACCACCAGGTTTCACTTTTCTCACCTGTGGAATGCACCATTGAAAGTCTATCAGACCAAGCATAATATAGATATCAAAATCAGTTAGTTAATTACCCAATTGGCATGACAGTCCAAGCCTCATTAAGGAGACTTTCATATTTTTCATGCCTTCCCCCAACAGGCACATGAGCTCATTCATGTCCATTCTTGGGTAGGGAATTAACTATTCCAGCATTCAAAAATTTGCTTAAGCAAATACACATATTTCATTCTCAATCATACATGCATTCAACAATCCTTTGTTTTCACAATGCATAAACATATATTTATATATATATAACCAAAAGGCAAGAGAGAGAGCAGTAAGAGATTTCCCCCTCTTTGTTCTGTTCCATCTTGGAACCCTCGCCATCGCAGTGGCTTTTCATGCTCTCAGCCTCTTTCACTTTACCGTGAATGCTGGACCAATCTCTCTTGGTCATGACACTTAGTTTCTTTGGTCTATTCCAGACCTCTAAACCATGGAGTCTCTCCACATGGTTTGTCTCATTTGCTAGGAATCCCTCGTCTTACTAGCACCTTTTTCATTTCCGCTCATTCCGAGCTTTCCAGGACAGTCACATGTCCCCATGCACCTCTAGGATGCTCTCATAGTCTTCGCTTCCAGCGATACCTATATCCAAACATTGAATAGATTCACATGTTTAGTTTATTCTCATTAGTTTTCATCTCTAGAACAAGAGCTTAAAACATCATAACCAAATCATATACACATGTATATTCATAAGCAAAGTAATCCAATACTTATCTGTATTGTATGTTTCCTCGTTCGTCCACAGGATCCTGCTTCACTTTACAAGCCTTGGGATCGCCTATGGACTCAGATGTTAGGTCAGCACGCAGGCTTTTCCTCAACATCAAATAATTAATGTCCAGCCAGTACATAACCATGTCAACTAGGCTTGGAACTTTATCATGACCATTTCTAGGTCTAGGATCTACTATGGATCCTTAGGCATATCACAGTCCATCATACACTTATATCAACAATAACACATACACTTATTCCAACCATACACTTATATCAACAATAACACATACACTTATTCCAACATACACTTATATCAACCATTTACCTTTACCTTCAGCCTGTCAACACAAGCAACACAAGCAATACAAGTAAACTCATCAGCGTCATTGCTTCAAAAACTGTAATCACATTTCATATCATTCACTATCAAATATTGAGACACGAGGAGTGCGTCCACTCCCCAGAGTGTAATCAATATTGAAAACCCTTTCATGACTCGACATCGAAAAAGTGTGCACTCTCTTCCGGTGTGTGCCATGTAGGCCCTATTCATACTCAAGCAATCGGTCATCATGGAAATAAATCAAAACATGTTCTGCATATGGAATTTAATAATTAAACATGCATATTCATAGCAAGGGTTACAAAACACTTATCCATTTTTCGTCGCAGTATGCCTTTACATTTGCTAGGCACCGTCAAGGAACTGGGAAAAGCTGAATGCTAAGCCGGTGAGCTCGCTGTAGAGCTAGGAACACCTACACCAGAACTAGCCTGACTTCTATAACACCCACACACACACCCAGCACAAGGAATCAGTCCCTTCTCTGCTACACAGTCCCTCAGGCCCTGCATTCCCTTCTAGTGCTATCCCGGGGTTGTGGAGAAGAAAGCCATCCCTCTAGCTCTGTCTGTGTGGTCTCCAATCACCAGGTTTAAGCAAACCAAGGCCCCATCCCTGATTCCTTGTTTACGTTTCATATCCACACATGTATTACCGATATATCCCATACCATCTCACTCATGTTATCACCAAACATGCAGTGCCGATGAGACATTTTCAAAATGTCTAATGGAGTTTCACCCGAACCCCATTTCCAAGATAAGGGAAAACCTTCCCATGAAGTTTGGCTTCTGCAGACCATCACACATGATTTTCCTGCAGTGTGTACCCCTGACACATTCATCAAATAGCCAAACAGTCAGTCATTACCTGATACTACAATCCAAATTGATCGTTCCATAACCAAGCAATGACATTTAGCAATCAAATTCAATAAGAATTTGCAACTCTACTACAGAAATTGACTTGCTCAATTGTGGGTTTCTTGTAAGCAGCACTACTATGCCCATTATAATTTTATGCTTACTATCATAACATGAATACCCACTTACCATGTGTCCCTCCTGACACAATCTCACACAAGCCAACAATGATTAGTAGTCGTTAGTACTTCTTAAATCCGAAATCCACAGTTCGAATTTAACAACCCATTATACATATCAACTACTTTCACAACCATGAGATTTATTCTCATAAATGATAGATTCTGGCAGTGGTCAGGAACTTACCTCTCACTGTCATGTTTGAAAGAATCTACCTGAAACATGAATTTCAACCAACCAAACACAATCTTGTGCAAGCCAATGGTGACTATAAGTGGTCAGCATTTTCTTAAATTTGAAATTCATAACGCAAATCTAACAAGCTCTTTTGCACGGTAGATTCCAGCATTGGTCAGGGTCTTACCTCTCAATGCCGTTCTCGGAATAATCTACCTGAAATATAAGCTTCAAACAACCAAACACAATCTTATGCAAGCCAATAGTGACTAATAGTTGTCAGCAATTTCTTAAATTTGAAATGCACAATTCAAATTTAACAACTCTTTTACACGGTAGATTCTAGCATTGGTCAGGGTCTTACCTCTCAATGCCATTCTCAAAAGAATCTACCTGAAACATGAGCTTTCATCAACCAAACACTTGGTAAGTATGCATATACTATCTCATTGCTACAACCATCACTGAAGCATTTCCAGAATTTATAAAATTCAAATACTTCAAAGGTTAGTCACATCAGTGTTCTCAAAGCTCATTTACTTCATGCAATCATTATTACACCAACATTGCAAGGTATAGTCACAGCATTAATGCAATTTAAATGAAGTGGTTAGATACCCCTTACTTCACAAGTGTATCACTCATACCACCTTTCTCTTCAATAGAGCATTTCTGGCAGCCACTTGTTCATGACTATCCTGCATTCATAGCAACCTCTGAAACAGTTCCAGAATTATCATTAATTCACCATTTCAGTCATTAGTTTTCCATAATATCACATGCATTCATCTCAATGCATTCATGCCATACATCACAACATTGCACCTACACTTATGCAATCAGTCATTCGCACCCTTCATATGCATACATTCAATGCATAACAACAAGATTTATAAAATCTTTCTAATGCATGTCCATCCAATGCTACCTTGCATTGATTCAGGAATACTATGCATTCAACCATACCATGGCCTAACCATGACTACTTCATACAGGATGCATTACTATAATCGATATCATTAATCATGTATAGGCATGACACCTTTCTACATTCCCATATTCACATGGTATGAGGTCTCTTACCTGGACCAATCCATGTAATTTGTCATAAGCAAACTCTTACCTGCATGGGTCTTACTTACACCCTTTCCATGACCAATTTGATTGGTCCTTGCAGGAGATTGCAGAATTTGCTCACCAACTTTTGTCATGGACTTGTTGCCTTATCCCTTCTCCATAGGGTTGCTGGTCTCATTCCATCAGCATCAGCAACACATTGATCCGGGTCCATGTCATCGATGGTTTTCCCACTAATGTCAACATCAAAGCAATGATTATCATTAGTGGTTCATTATAAATATATAAAATTTCCAATGTTCTTACCAACATGCAATATCCTATGCATTCAATACATATCCTCGTGCATTTCAAGCATAAACTCAAGAAATGAAGTTATAATCAGCAAGATAGGGTCTAATGAAAACTTCCCTTTCAAACCCCTCATCTTCTCATGGAATTCCTTTTCCAAACAGCAGCTGGTTGACCTCATAGTCCTTGCTGCCCCTGGGCATGCAACTATCCAGCTTTGTCCACTTGATAACAGCGGTCATCATTAGCACTTTGCTACTTCATTCTCAGGTTCCGGTCACTTACCCTTGTTCCCCACTGGATAAGCTTTCCAACGCCTATTCACACGCGTCATTCCGATTCCGGATGTAAAAACCACACCCCTTCTAAGAATGAAGACTTTCAGTACACCTTGCATTTTCATTACACCACTGCAAGGTAGAATTTTCATATTCTTCTAATGGCCTTAGAGCCATTTTGGCAGCTGCATTTTGGACTGGGTGCCAACTTTATCCAACTTCAGCCACCTTGAAAATCTCATTTTCAATGCACCATTCATCCTTTATGAACTATGGGTTTAATCCATTGTCCTAAAACACAGGATTTTCCTTCCACAAGAACGACTGTCTCAAGGGACGATGGGGGTCAAGGGGGATTGCCCCTTTGTGGCTTCCGCCACTGCAGGGCGGGTCGAGGGCAGCGCCCTCGTTTTTTTTTTTTTTTGTAAATCATTGATTTCGCGCAATTTGGCGCATTAGATCGCTGCCTCTTTTCTCATTTTCAGCCCCTGAAATTCTCCTGAAAAACAGCTGAAAAATCCCTTCTAAAAACAATTGAAATCGGCTCCCTGAACCATCGTTCCTTCCGCCGTATCGGCTCCCTGGAAGCTCTAACCTTCTGCCGTATCGGCTCCCAAACCAATTTCATAGCCGCAACGTCGGCTCCCACTTCGATCTCCCAGCCGCAACGTCGGCTCCTTTCCGATTCCTTCCTCCGCCGAATCGGCCGTCGGCTGACTCTTGATCGGGTGGTCGGTTCATCTTCGAAGCCGCAACGGCGGCTCCCCTGGAAGTCCCAGCCTTCCGCAACGGCAGACGCTCCTTCCCTTTCCTCTTCCGATCGGCGCACTTCCTCCTGCGGCGTCGGCAGACTTTTTGATCGGCCGACAGATGCCTTCCGCTTCCGCAACGGCGGACGCTCGAAAGCTCCGAGCCTTACGCAACGGCGGCTCGCACCAAGTTCCAAACCTTCCGACGTCGGGCGTCGGCTGACTCTCAGAACATCGGACATCGGACCATTCTCCCTTCCGATCGTTCCGATACTTAGCCAAATTTTCGATTTTTCTTTTCGTGTGTCGGCTGTCGAAACACTCTCTGCATCAGAAGCCTTATTGCTTCTTCACCCGCAACGGCGGAGCACGAACCTTTTTCTCTTCAGGTTGGCCTCCCGCTCACTTAGCCAAATTTTGAATTTTTCCGCGGTGTCGGCGATCGGGCGGTTCTCGAATCGGACGCGAGATTACTCCGCCACCCGCAACGGTTGGAGGTGAAGATCGTTGCTCCACCCGCAATGACGGAGGCTAACTCCGTGAACCCTTCTGCAACAGTCGGATGGAATACTTCACCCATTCGCCCGCAACGGCGAATAGAAACTTCTCCAGCTCACCCGCAACGGTGGAATCCCACTTCCTCCTGTGGTCCGACTGCTCTCACTTAGGCAATTTTTTGAAGTTCCGGTCTGATTTTTGCTGGGAAAGAGGAAGTTCTGCATCTTTCCCTGCACTTTCATGGCCCATAAAGGCCCATTGTTGCAACCATGGCGCTCTGATACCATTCTGTCACGTCCCCATGCCTCTGACCGGCGAAGAGGACGCGAACCACACATCCACGCAACCGGGCAAAATGCCCAATGAACATAAACAGAAAACAATGCTGGAATTAAAACTTATAGGCACACACAGATGCATAATAAATCAACATTCAGCGGAAGCAACCATATTCATAACCAGCATTCCACATGTTCATTACAATTCATCAATTGACACCAATATAAAATTTGCAGAGATAGAATAACCAGCAGCACTTATCTTTCAATGACGAATCCCGCAACCAGCTATGTCGCTGCAACGTTCCACCCAACCATAGGCCAGCTTGCTCATCAATCTCTCAGCAACGCTGCCACCCCCGAGCTGGGCATGATTCCTTCGGAATAAGGGTCAATTGCAGGCTTATACATAGCCAAGGGGACACAAAACAACCAAACCAACATTGTCGGGTTTCACAGGCTTTCAACAAACAAGCCAAGCCGGCACAGTTTAAGGGACTAACCACTGCACACCAGCAGCAAAACAATTCCCTTCACAACCCTGTGAAGAAACAAAATGACCGATGACAGTCCCAAACGAAAGGTGAGACACAGCTCCAGCCTATAAGGCAACTCAGAGTGGGTTTTGGCCCTAACGTGGCCAAAACAACTCAACAACAGCAACATCCCAAACCAGGGAAACAACAACGACCCAATTTCACAATAGAAATAATCAGCAATTATGCACAGTCCCAAACGAAGGATAAGCACACCCCCAGCATGGACAGAGGAGAACACAGCCAACAATTGGCATTCCACAGTGGCCCAAAACGAATTTGGACACCACCGCTAACCCAAAAACGTGGGGAAGACAACCGCCCCAAAGCAACAACAGTGAGCACGCCTCTCACATGGGAAAACGACCCAAACAGCCTGTGCGTGGGTAAACAATCCGAACCAGCAAGGAAAGGAACAGACAATGGAGGCCCTGCATGAGGAAAAATGGCTCCATTTTTTCCCGTGGATGCACCACTAACAGGAAGGACGCGAATTGCAGTTCGTGGGTGCTCAGCAACTCGTGGAGAGAAAACAAAATGCCTGCATGAGACCAAATTCGTCCAAAACCTGTGCGTGAGGAGAAAACAACCAAAATCGTGGTAGAGTGTAAACTCCCCAGGGAAGAGTGCGTGAGGGAGAAGAATGGGCAGACCTGGGTGGAGTGGGAAATTGGGTAAGGCTGACAGCCTGCCATAGCCACCAACACTTCAGCAATAACTCCCCCAACCACCAGCTGAAGCATTAAAGAGGTTGACAAGGTTGGATGAGACAAAGGTGACAAAACAACAAAGGCAATAAAACATGGGTTTTTCCCCCATAACCCAGGTTTGACATCCCCACCCCTTATCCTTTGGAATCCATGCCCTTTTCATTAAACGTTGCACTGCCGTAGTTGGTTGTGGTTTTAGTTTTATTTGACGTGCGGTTTTACATGATGCCACATTAAAATGTGCCGGATAGCACTACATTCCATCGGCAATTATCCCCATTGCCGAAACATACACAACCAAATCGATGGTGGGGCTTTTGCCTTGAGCTCCTCACCACAATTAATTACAATATATACATCATGCAAACGGGGTCGAAACCGGGGACATTACAGACTATGATTCTACAAATGTGTTAGTAACACAAGTGTTAAATGCATAACATTGATATAAACCAACATTACTTACCCTCTCCTAGAAAAATTATAAAATTACAAGTTTTCCCAAAACATAGAATTTTCTTCCTCAAAGAACGTCTATCTCAGGGGGACAACGGGGGTCAAGGGGGCTTGCCCTCTTTTTTTTTTTGTAAATCTATGATTTTTGTGCAATCTGGCGCATAAGATAGCTGCCACTTTCTCCTTTTCAGCCTTGAAAATCTACTGAAAAACCATTGAAAATCCCTTTAAAAAATAGTCAAAATCTGCTAGGAAATCCCATGGAAAACTCAAAATTTCCTTGTACAGGATCGGGTCTCATCCCAACTAACATTCCGATGTTTCAGCGGGAAAATCGCCAAACTTCCAATCTGCATCAGTGATGCGGAGGACTACTCACCTATTTCCTTTCACTGCATTGGATCCACATCCAACTATCCAAACCTAATCGGTAATGAAACCAACCTATGCGCTGCATCAACATTCAGGTGTCTTGTGCATCGGGGGTTAGTCATCTAGGTAGCCATAACGGCGGACGTTCAATCCACTAACCATCACCGATGGCTGAAGACTCCAGGACTTAGAAAAATTTTCAAAAATTCCCCCCTTTAGTCTTCCTTTTCACTGCTTGATTGGCTCCATTCTCTTCTTTTAATCGGTGAAATACTTCCATCAGCAGCCACAACGTTGGCCCACCATCTTCGCTCTTCTCTCGATCGACGTCCCAATATCATGTGGCATAACCTGATTGGTATCGACAGTCTCTTCTCATTGAAAGACTAGTGCTCTAGGCTTCTGAAACGACATCACAGAAAACACAATCTTCTTCTGATAGTCGACAATTTCGGGCCTTAGAAAAAATTTTAAACTTTCTTTACAGCGTCGGCGGTTGGAGGCCTTACCCGTCCGACGCGTAGTTGACTAGCCATCCACAATGGAGGGCGCTCGATCAAATTTTTTCCACCGATGGATGTCAAACACTTAGAAAAATTTTCCACAATTTTCCATCCATCTGTCCTCTGTTGGGTATGCTTCCGCCTAGATTTCCGCTACATTGGAAGTCCTTCCTGTAAAGTGTTCCGATGAACCGACAGTTCAAACACTTATACAAATTTGTTGAAGTTTTCTATCGTCAAATTCTGATCTTTGCTGGGTAGAAAGAAATCCTACTTCTGTCGCTGCATCTTCGTGTTCCATTCAGGCCCATGCTGCAACATGAGCTCTGATACCACACTGTAACATCCTTGACCCACCGACTGGTGAAGAGGATGCTACGATGGCGTTAACCATCCAGGCTACCAGCCCCATGAACATGGGAATTCATAAAAATGTTGAAACAGAATGCATTGAAGTAGAACATACACAGATGCAATTATTTATCATACACAGTGGAAGCAACATACATTCATGCAAGAATTCATTCAACATGTTCATCATAAACATTAATAGTAAATAGGATTGGAGAAATAAAATAGACAAGGTTACTTATCTTATAAGAACTCATTCCGCAACCAGCTATGTCGCTGCAACGTTCCACCCAACCATAGGCCAGCATGCTCCTTAATCTCTCAGCAATGGTGCCACCCCCAAGTTGGGCATGATTCTCCAAGGAATAAGGAACAAGAAGGCTTACACATAGCCCAGGGTACACAAAACACAGCCAAGCCAACACAGTTGGGTTTATCACGCCATCAACAAGACCACAAAGCCAACATGGTTAGGTTTATTAGGCCATCAAGGAGCTAGGAAAGGATAAATGCTAAGCTGGTGAGCCCATTACAGAGCTAGGAACACCTACACCAGAACTAGGTTGACTTCTAAGACACACACACAAACCCAACACAAGGAATCAGTCCATTCTCTACTACCCAGTCCCTTAGGCCTTGCCTTCCCTTCTAGTGATATTCAGGGGTTGTGGAGAAGAAATCCATCCCTCTAGCTCTGTCTCTATGGTTTCCAAACACACTAGGTTTATCAAGAAACCCAAGCCCCCATCGCTACTCCCAACACATTCCCAAGACCAACCATTGCACACATGCAATTAATTATCAATTACAGCTTAACATGGGAAAATGACTCCTAAGTCGTTCTTGGCCCTATCATGGCCAAAGAAACTCCTAAGTGAATTACAACAGTCCCAAAAAGTATCAGTAAACACAACTCACAACATGGGGAAAACAATAGTCTCTCCTGGGAAATGAAGCCACTGGGAAGACTTACACAGACCACGATGGGGAATAAAATATAGTCTCGCAACCTATGCATGAGGGAAACTTGTGCTAGACCCCAAAATACAGAAGAAAAAAATATGCACGAGCCACAAATTGATAAGGGAAACTTACACACAGTCCCTGAGCATAAAAATGGTTCTCCATAGGAGAAATCATGGGTGATAGTGACTGAATGGCCCCAACTTGTTGCATGAGTAACAACAACATAGAACCCAGTGCATGAGAGAAGATCTACACAAAATGCCAAATACAAATTGAAAAACACTAGATTCCTTTGTGTGGAAAATGTGAATAATAGTGGAGATGGCCCTCCCTCCTGGCTACGTGAGACCAAAATAGGAAAGAAGTCTTTGCGTGAGAAAAATGAATCGACAATCATCCCTACGTGAGAATGAATAGACAATCGAAAGAGTGGCATAGTGGAGAGGATGGAATGAGGGGCGTAGTCATTCTTCTACCGATCACAAGGTTCAATCTACTAGTGGAGTGTGCATGTGGGAAAGGACTGATAGTCCTGCCACACTCCACTCCCAGCCATAACTTCCCCAACTAACAACAACAGTTCCTAATGGTGGTGGTTGGATAAAACAAAGAAAGATGGGAAAATAAAAAGAAGGTGGTGACACATGGATTTTCTCTCATGGCTCAAGGTTTGAAAATTCCCCCACCCTTATCCTTGTGAAAATCATGCCCCTTCTCAATTTAGTTGTCGTGAACATAGATGGCTGGTTTATTTAATTAAAGATGCATCTTTACATGATGAAAAAACTTGATATGTATGTCACATGCCCTGATATACCATCCGTGACAATTTCAACCCAAAACATAGCATAACCAATCAATGGTGGGGCCTTGGACTTTAGCTCTGCACCATGATCATTTACAATATATACATCATATACATCTAATGCAATGGGTTCAAAACCAGGGTGTTACAGTTGTCCTCTGATCCAATGTTAACCTTTTTAATCTTTAGCGGCTTAATGAACTATTCACTGGAAATGTCGCTTCCTTTTACCTCGCGTGATCCTTTTGATTCGAGAACATTGATGTTTGTTGGATCATCATCCGCATCCTCATAGAGATTATAGCACATCATCCAATGTTGGATTATCTCACAACATTGGTGGGAGTGCACAACACAAGGTTGAGAATACACAATCTCCAGTGGGATCTCGGCGAATATGTTTTCCTTGATAGTTTTAGGTGCAATATCAACTCTAGGTTGTTCATCCACAAACTAGAATGTGTAAGTGAATTTCTGCACAAATTATTCCCATTCGCTTGTCTCCTGACACAGTTTGATAGATGTATACCAACCTCGTGGTGTCGTCTCAAGATTATGGATGAAATGATGAACCCACTCCTGGAGAGGGTAGTTCGAGAATGCTCTGGAACAATGTTCCAAATGTTCGACAGGATTGGATAACCTTGTATATCTTTCGGTTATAGTTGTAATTTATTCTCCAAACCTTAATTCTAGCAGCCTTCTGGATTGTGGCTATTCAGTTATGGTGCTCTTATGCGTACCCCACCATTGTGCGGGCATGGATTTTAATGCAAATTCTAGTGCAGATAGTCATTGTGGCCCTGTTACTAGTTCTTTGAACTCACTCAAGAACCCTTCCAAGTTAGGAAATCCCTCATATGTGGGTAGTGGTCATGACTGAGTTCCTAATCGTCTAATAGACTTATTTATCCTGGAACATTTTTTTGATGAGACTTCATGTAATTGGTTCTTGCACTTCTCTAGTGCTTCTCCTAAGTCTGATGTACTTGAAATTTCACATTTCCAACTTAGGTTACCATCTGCAGTAGGATTAATATAGTCTTATTGAAGGGTGGATATACTGTAGATGGTGTCTAGGTGGTCACCATCCCCTTCATTGAATACTAGTTCAACATATCTCGGTCCTTCTATTGGGTCAAGGGGTGCAACAATCCGCATCTCTTCATCTTCAAATGATAGGATCCTTCTTTTGAAATTTATGATCATTTGGTTTTACATTTCCTAGTCAATCCCAAGTAGCACACGGTATGGGGTGGTATCGTCTACTATGTCTATGACTCCGAAATCCACAAAAGTGCATAATCCTTAAATGTCCACTTGAACTTGACCCAGCCTACCAACAGGAATTACCTTTTCTTGATTTTCAATCCTTAATTGAATGGGGGACCATTCTAAGGGTGTCTTGCCCATGATTTACCACATTTGGCATGTTAAAATGTTGACATCTGATCCTATGTCAAGAATGATATAGTCCATATCATAGTCACCAATTTGTGCGGTCATCCTGAGTTTGCGTCCTGTCTTGAGATTGGTCTTGATGCTGTTAACCTTATTTGGCAGAGGATCTCCCTCCGGAAGTGTCTTGATGAGTGCTTCCAGTTCTACAATTTCTTCCTTGTCCTTGATTAATGCTAAACAACTTGACAAGAAAGGTTTAAGTTTACTAACCTTATATGTAGTTTTATCCATACTTCATTGTTCAAATATCTTCTGGAATATTTTAGGAATATATTTCACTTGGCTTGAGGTAGATGGTTGTTCTGTGACTATAAACTCTCGACACACATCCATGAATATGCACTTTTTATCTTGAATGTCAATTGGCTCTTTCTTCTTTGCGGCAGGTTGCACCTGGGGTTGTGCATGCCTCACAGGATCTGTTTGCATGGCTTGGTCTTCACCTATCGTAGCACCTCCCCTCGTGACCACTGCCACATTGGGTTCTTGTGTTTTAGTGACTATCATTTGTATATTGATATTGGCATTCGAATTGGGAGCATTTGGCATAGGATTTTGTGCAGGGTTTGGTGCAAGGTTGGGTATAGGGTTTGATACCGGGTTGGCTGGTCCAAGTGTCAGGGCTTGCCATCAAGCAATGAGCTGTGGGAATTTCTCCACATTGTTATCCTTTCAGTAGTATGAGCAAGTCCTTGCAGGTTCTAGGCAGTCCCTAGAGTAATGCCCCGGTACTCCACAATTATAGCATACGACTGGCCCTCTTCCCCAGCCAAATCCTCCTCCTCCCCGGCCCCTGAAATTGCCACCGCCCATTTGAGGTGGTTGTAATAAGTATTTTGGTTGCTGGTACTACTAATGGTACAAGTTATACGGGGTCGTATTTTGAAACTGGGGTGCCATCTGGAATTGCTGTGGAGATAGGAATTGTTGTGCAACCTGAAACTGAGGAGGAGCATGAAACTGAGGGGGGGTCTCTTCATTCTTTACTTGCTCCATTGTCTTCATTAAGTATGCATCTACCATTTTCTCCCCCATGAGTTGGTAGGCCCTACAATCCTTTTCATCATGGCCTACAGATTTACAAAATTTACAATATAGACTAGTGGGTGTACATACCATCTTATGCATAAATAGGCAATCGGTGTCCCAGTGTCCTCTCGTTCGGCATATATTACACCAAGGTAGTCCTTGGCTATTCAAAGGGCTTGGCCCACCAGACAAGACGTAGTTCATATATGCAGGGAATTCATCTTCGGTATGTCCATTGGTCTGGCATCGAGTACACCAGAGGTCTTCGTGTGCTCTTTTCCTCTTTTAATATCTTGGAGTTGGATAGTCAGATTATCCAACTGTGACTGAATCTGTATCATCCTTGTAGCACCATTCCCTATGGGCAAAGAATAATATCTACTTATACAGCATCCATTCCGCAAGATATTCTATTCATCCATCTATCAATTGTAAGAACTAACAAGAACTAAACCATAATTAACATTAAATGGAAAACAACCATTAATTAATCACATAAACATTCACCACATCAATCATTCATTTGGATACAAGAAATAATGTGGAAACCCATCTGGAAAAAACCACCAAGGTGCTCTTCATGTGGCATGAGAAAGGATATAGCACCTTGCAGCCTGTGAGATGCAGACTAATATTGAGATATGTCTTTAAGTCTAGACTCATAGTTCTCATGCTATCTATCTTATTTCTCCTAATCTACTGCTACTACCTATATATCTGCACACAGCCTGGATTGACTCTCCTAGCATTTGCACCTCTCTAGCAGATATTTCTCCTTTCACTATTCTAATTACTTATCTCTTAGATCTCCCCTTTGTAACTGTATACAGCTCTCATCCCTCATATCCATTTCGTAATTATGGCTAACAAAAATCCAACCATATAACTATTACATCTCTCCTATTTATAACATTTTACATGACCACACTAGGTCGACTACTTACAAGCAGTTTGTTAACTGTCACCATCCACTGCCCCCCAGGCTACAACTATGGTGATCATGACTCAACATGAGGAACTAACAGCCTTACTTATAGCATTCTTTCACTCATGTCGAATCTACTGACTTAAGCTGGCTTCTGCACCAATGACCGCCCTATCTCTTTGCGGTCGTTCCCCCCGTGTGTGCTTCCGTGCTTGCCTTTCCTTTTCCATGCACTTCTCTGCTCTGTCTTCATAGGCCATTTTTGTCCTTTGCACTCTTCCTTTTCTTCTATCACGTGCGCAGCACATTTTCCTTGGCTATGCACATGAAGTTCCTTCATACGCCCCTTTCCCCGAACCAACATATACCCAATACACTTATAACTCAGGATAAAATAATTAATCATTATTTGATTAATTATTCACCCACTAGCTTGTTGATATAATTGTAAATTCAGAATGTATTCACTTGTATTTCTTATATATTGTAACCCGATGTTTATTCCATGATGTACTTGTGTCATGTCATGCCCCGATGTTCCTATCGGGAGGTTCTATAATGTAAACAAGTCATGTCAAGTCATTATGGGTAACCCTCCTATTGATCAAGGGTTAAAGTCCCCACAGTTCCGGGGCACTAGGGTTATTAGACTCACCTAGTGAATTCAGCCTTATTTGGGTTTAGTCAAGTTGGGAATTAGTATAAATAGAGAGCTAGCCTCTCTATTTAACACACACTCACTCAAACACAGTTGTAGCACATAGCTGAGGAAGAGAAAGACACTGGGGCAAGGAAGAAAGATGTTACTACTGTCAGGAGATCATCATATTGTTTTGGGGTTTTACTTTTGGTGTTGATTCTATCTCTGAGGAAGTTGCAGGGTTTTCTCCATTTATGGTTTGCTCGAGGAAAAACACTGTGTTCATTCTCTTGTGTTTGATTGTTGTGCTTGTTGTTCTCTCACTTAAATATCCTAATGTTATGTTAGCTTAATGTTTAAAATCTAACATGGTATTAGAGCTAACCTGAGAACAAGACATTGTGCAGCTGTAGGAAATAGGGCTTCCTATTTTGTGGATATCTCTCCACAATTTTTCAGCAAAACAAGGTTGGAATAACTCTCCTCCCTAGGGCACATCTTTCTGTCGAAGCATAATCCAATTTTGAGGTTTTTCAGTTTTGGGCCCGACACTCCTGCCGAAAATTAGGGCTTTCCATAGAAGTGGAATTTTTCAATGAGCCTAGGCCTAGATTGATATGCTCCTCAAAATCAAAGTTAGGGATCAAAATCAAAGCATTTGGTTGGACAGAACTCTAGAAAAGCAAAACCCTAATTTGCTCCTGAACCAACACTGCAGAATTTTAGCTCCAAATCAAGATCCAACATCTTGACTTGGTAAGATCTAAATCTATTGTATTTCCATTTGATGTTCTCAGTTAATATGTCTCATCATACCAAGATTGATGAAAAGCTTAATGGAGCTGATAACTTTCAAGCTTGGAAGTATACGATCTCCCTAGTCCTGTAAGAAAATGAGTTGGACTCCTATATCATTGAGGAGGTTCCAGTTCCAGAGGGAGATGAGGCAAAGGACTTACATAAGAATAAGTTGGTTATGGAAAAGAGGATCATTTCTAATTCAATCAAGGATCACCTCATACCATAGGTGTCCTCCCTCAAGATACCTAAAGCTATGTTTGATGCCCTAGCCAAATTGTTTGAAGGGAAGAACATAAACCGAAAGATGACTCTGAGAAACCAAATAAAGAATGTAAAGATCCAGAATGCTGAGAACATCCAGTCTTACTTTACAAGGGTATCTCAAATCAAGGAATAGCTAGAAGTAATAGATGAAGAAGTGGAAAATGCAGAGATTGTAATGACCACCTTGAATGGTCTCCCTAGATCATGGGACTTCTTCATTCAAGGAATCTGTGCTAGAAATAAGTTAGTCAAGTTTAGAAGACTATGGGAAGAATTCTCTCAAGAAGAAGCTTGGATAGCAGCTCGAGAAGAGAATATGGGAAGTGAATATCAAGCTCTCATGGTACACTCCAAGAAAACCAGAAGAATTTCTCATCACCCTAGAGGTAAGCATTCTCATCAAAGAGATTTCATTAGAAAATACTTGACCAAATTAAGATGCTATACATGTGATGAAAGAGGATACTTTGCTAAAGATTGTCCTAGAAACAAGATTAAATCCCACAAGAAAAAGGGAAACAAGAGAAGACATCATGCTCATGCTGCAGAGGATGATGAGCCTTCTACAAAGAGAACCAGATATGAAAGTGAAGATTTTTCAAGTGATGAAGAATATTTCTTGATTTCCACTCTCATGAGAAACATTACTCATGGAGGAAAGGATTGGCTTATAGACAGTGGGGCTTCCAAGCATATGATAGGATTTAAGGAATCCTTTGTGAAACTATCGTAACATGAATCAACTCACAAGGTGAAGCTCGAAGATGACTACCCATATCTAATAAAAGGTAGTGTGGAATCCTCCTATAAGATAGACTCTGGAAAATCAATGATAATGAAAGAAGTATTGTTTGTACCAAGACTAAAGAAGAACCTCATCTCCATATATGCATTAGATTCAAAAGGAATGAGGGTTGCATTTATAAATGGTCAATTCATCATGTGGCCAAAAGAAAATACTATTGATGATGCAGTAGTGATTGGAGAACAAGAAGGAGGATTGTACAAATTGAAGGGCCATTAAGAACAAGCCTTGGTCCATAACACAGTAGAGCCAAATGAACTTTTTCATAGAAGGCTTGCACATGTGCATTACAGAACACTACCACTTGCAAGCAAAGCTATTGAATGTCTTCCAGAAATTCAAGCAAAACATGATGGGGTCTACAAAGGATGTGCGAAAGGAAAGAACACAAAGAAGACATTTCCAAGTAGCGAGAACAAAGCAAAGGGAATATTGGAAATCATCCACTCTGATGTATGTGGACCAATGTCATCAAGTTCACTAAGCGGGTATGGATACTATGTTTTTTTTATTGATGAATTTTCTAGGAAGGCATGGATTTACTTCAGGAGGAACAAAGATGAAGTATTCACCAAGTTCAAGGAATTCAAAGACTAGATCGAGAACCACAATGAAAAGAATATCAAGACCTTAGGATCAAATAATGGTGGAGAATTCACATCAAATAATTCAAAAAGTTATGCAAATATTCAAGGATTAAGAGGGAGTTATCTACTCCATATAATCCACAACAGAATGAGATTGCAGAAAGGAAGAATAGAACCATCATGGAAGCTGCAAGAGCAATGCTTCGTGAACAAGATCTTCCCATGCATCTATGGGCAAAAGCTGCTAGGAAAGTGGTGTATGTACATAAATGTACTCCACACAGAGTACTGGAGAACAAGACTCCTAAATAAGTCTTCTCTGGCAAGGAACCAAAAGTTAGCCATCTCAGAATATTCTACTGTCTTATAAACATACACATTCCAAAAGAAAAGAGGACAGAATTAGATCCTTCTGGAAAGAAGGGTATATTTGTGCGATACTTTGAAAGCTCAAAGGATTATAGAATATACTTCCCAGGATTCAAGAAGATCGACATAAGTTGGGATGTGAAATTTGATGAAGACACAGCTTACAACAAATCTAGAAAGAATCCTACTGAAAATATTGAAGAAGCAGAAGCACCCAAACTTCATGATACAACCATGAACGAAGAAACTCAAGAATAATATCGAGAATTTGAAGAACCAAAAAGACCTATAGATTCACCTCAAGAGAATAATCCTCACAAGAGGAAACCTTATTGGGTACAAGAAGCTATCCAAGGTGTGAAAAGATATGGGGCTCTAGAAGAAAATCACAGAGAAAGAAAGAGGACCAGATTCTACTTTGGGTATGTAGCATTGTTATGTGATTTCATTGATAAAGAACCTTCCAATTATGAAGAAGCCGTAGAATGGAAAGAATGGAAGGATGATATGATCGAAGAGTATCAATCGATAATGAAAAATGATGTTTGGGATGTTGTCCCAAGACTAGAAGGGAAGTTAGTTGTAACTTCCGAATGGATCTACAAGATCAAGCATGCTACAGATGGTAGCATAGAAAAATATAAAGAAATATGTTTTGCTCGTGGTTTCTCCCAGAAGGAAGGAATAGATTATGAAGAAAATTTTGCACCTGTAGCCAGATACACTTCCATCAGATCAATACTTTCTCTCATTGCAGTGATGAAATGGAAGATACACCAGATGGATGTCAAGACTACCTTCTTGAATGGTGTAGTAGAAGAGGGAGTGTATGTGGAGCAGCCACTTGGTTTTGAGACACATGACATTAGTCTCATGTATGTAGATTGAATAAATCCCTAAACGGATTGAAATAGGAACCCAAGACATGGTACGATAGAATTGATAGCTTTCTATCTAGTTTGGGCTTTATTAAGAGTAAAGTAGATTCCATCCTTTACTACAAGGTTGAAGATGGAAACCTAGTGATGCTCCTACTGTATGTATATGTTCTATTTGTAACAAGTATGGATGGGTTGATTGCTGATACAAAGAGGAAGCTTGATTCTCAGTTCAAAATGAAGGACTTAGGTATGATGCATTATTTTCTAGGAATGGAGGTGTGGCAGAATGCAGACGGAATTTCCCTGGGACAAGGGAAATATACAGTAGAGATCTTGAAGAGGTTTGGGATGATGGAATGCAAGGCTATGGCCACACCTATGGAATCAAACATGAATCTATTGAGTGATGCTTCATCAGAGACGGTTGATGCTACGATATATCGTCAGATGATTGGGTCCTTGATGTACCTGACGAACACGAGACTAGATATTTACTTTGCTATGAACACCTTGAGCTAGTTCCTGACAGATCTGAGACATGTTCACTTGATTGCTGCAAAGCATATTCTGAGGTACCTGAAGGGTATAGTTGATTATGGGCTCAAGTATGAGGCAAGTTAGAAGATTGACCTAGAGGGTTATGTTGATTCATATTGGGCAGGAAGTTCCATAGATAGGAAGAACACTTTAGGGTGTTGCTTTAGTATGGGATCATGTGTGATCTCTTGGTTTAGCAAGAATAAATCCTCTATGGCACTGAGTACAGCTGAAGCAGAGTATGTCGGATCTTGTTCAACTAGTTGTGAGTTGGTATGGCTAAGGAAGCTACTATATAATTTATTTGATCTCCAGTTAGATGCTACTTGTATATATTGCGACAACCAGAATTGTGTGAAGTTGTCAGAGAACCCGATGTTCCATGACAAGTCGAAGCATATTGAGATCAATTATCACTATATCAAGGATATGGTGTAGAAGGGAGCAGTGAAGCTCCATTATGTTGCGATGGATGAACATATGGCTGATGTGTTGACAAAGCCATTGGCCAGAGTGAAGTTTGAGTACTTTAGGGAGAATCTTGGTGTTCTCCATATCGAGTTCCCTTCCAAGGGGAAGTGATGAGTCCATGAGCCATTTTGACATGGTGAGAGGATTGGTTCCTTCCATTGTCAAATGTAAGGGTTGAGCCATTCTGTCATGGTGAGAGGATTGGTTCCATCCATGTCATATATGATTGCGGAGCCATTCTGATATGACTGTAGGATTGGTTCCTACATGATCATATATAAGGGCTATTACCATTCTTGGAATGGAGGTGCCTGGTCAGTTACCAGGAATACTTGGTCTAGGACTAAGGGCCATTTTGATATGACTGTAGGATGTGTTCCTACATGACTAGATGTGAGCACATGGACATTCTAATGTGATTAAGGGATGTGTTCCCACTTGATCAGATATAAGGGTTGTTTCCATTCTCTTGGAGAATGGAGGCACCTGGTCAGTTACCAGGAACCCTCAACCTGGGGTTGAGAGCCCTTTTGACATCGTTGCGGGATGTGTTCCCCCCATGGTCATATGTAAGTGTAGATCCCTTCTAACATAGTTGCGGCATGTGTTCCTCCCATGGTAAGATGTAAGTGCAGATATCTTTTGACATGGTTGTGGGATGTGTTCCCCCCATGGTCAGATGTAAGTGCAGAGCCTTTTTGACATGGTTACGGGATGTGTTCCCCCCATGGTATAATGTGAGTATAGAGCCTTTCTGATGTGATTATAGGATTGGTTCCTACATCATTAGATGTGAGTGTTTGGCGTGCCTTTATGAGATGGTTGTGGGATGTGTTTCCCCCATGGTTAGATGTAAGTGTTGGGCAGGCCATTCTGACTTGGTGTTAGATATAAGTGTTGAAGAAGACCTACATGGAGGCTAGGCCTACAACCAGCATGAAAAAGGGCTGGTTCTATAGAAATTCCTATGATGGGAAGAATCATGAGATAGTACCTTTGATGATCCAGTGATGATGATCCAGATCAAGTGATGATCCAAATCGAGTGACGATGATCCAGATCCAGTAGTGATGATCCAAATCGAGTGATGATCTAGATGCGATGATGAAGATGACTTGATGTTAAAAATGAAGATGAATTGAAGATGAAGATGACAAGAACTTAATGACAATCCAGATGATACAGAGAAGAATACTTGTGCTGATAAATTTTGTCGAGAGAATACCTTCATAGTTAAGAGGGAGTGTTGATGTAATTGTAACTTTGGAATGTATTCACTTGTATTTCTTATATATTGTAACCCGATGTTTATTTTGGAAAGTACTTGTGTCATGTCAAGCCTTGATGTTCATATAGGGAGGATCTATAATGTAAACAATTCATGTCAAGTCATTGTGGGTAACCATCCTATTGGTCAAGGGTTAAAGTCCTTGCAGTTCTGGGGCACTAGGGTTATTAGACTCACCTAGTGAAGTTGACCCTAGTTGGGTTTAGTCAAGTCAGGAATTAGTATAAATAGAGAGCTATCCTCTCCATTTAACACAGACTCACTCACACTTAGTTGTAGTGCATAACTGAGGAAAAGAAACACATTGGTGCAAGGAAGAAAGAGGTTACCGCTATCGGGAGATCATCTTACTATCTTGGGGTTTTACTTTTGGTGCTAATTCTATCTCTGAGGAAGTTGTGGGGTTTTCTCAATTTATGGTTTCCCTGAGGAAAAACACTGTGTTCATTGTCTCTTGTGTTTGATTGTTGTGCTTGTTGTTCTCTCCATTAAAGATCCTAATGGTATGCTAGCTTAATGTTAAAAATCTAACATAGCTTAATTAGTTGGGATCCACTTACATATTAAAGTAAATACATGGCATCTATATCCTAGGAATGATTTATTTCTAATTATGGGTTGATCTTGATCACCTTTTGACCATTCAAAATTAGTATACAACACTTTACAACAAATTCTGTATTATTATGCTTTTTTGTGTTTTTTCTGCTTTTGTATGGATAAGGTAAAGCTAGTCAAACTTGGAAACTAGGTGCTTTTGTTTCCAACCCATACTTCATGACTTTTCCTCTATTTTCTAGGATTAGCATGTTTTTTCCATCTCCTTGACAACTCACTCATGATTTTTCCAACTTGTGAGGTCCTTGATATATTTGGGAAGTGCTTTAGCCACCTATAGGGGTTTGCCATATTTTGGTAAGTCTTCCTCTTTGAGATTTATGAGTTGTATCCATACAACTAGATTTTCCTATTAGGGATGTACTATTTATGTACACTATTATTCATCATTATTCAATGAAAGGATACACACCAATATTCATCTGATTCAGTTTCTTTTCTTCTCTCTATTTTCCCTGTGTATGCTTATGAGAATTCTTAGTAGAAAAATCTATTTCCTTTGCTTCTTCTTAGCATCATTGCTCATAGCATTGATCTATTATTTCTACACAACACCCTCCCTACTGTTCTAGGGACTTAGACTAATATCATGAAACAAGGCGGGGTAAGCCTTTCTCATGGTGGCCTCCTTCTCCCAAGTAGCTTTGTCAGTCTCAAAGTGCTTCCACTACACTTTCAATTGGACCATTGTGCATTTTTGAAGCTATACTTCTCTTTTGTCCAATATATGAGTAGGCTCAAGGGAAAAATCCCCATCAGGTTCCACCTATAATAGGGACCAATCAACAACATGTTTAGTATCATAAACATATTTCTTTAACAAAGATGCATGGAAAACATTGTGGATTGTTACATGCCCAAAAAACATTAGTTCATCGCTGGCCCTTTCTTAGCAAGTATTTCAAGAGGTCTGCAAAATCTAGGTGTTAACTGACCACACCTACCCAAGCTCAATGAGCTTCATTTGGATTTTACTTTCAAGTAAACATGATATCCTATTTGAAAATCCTTATCCTTTCTTTTCCGATCCGCGTAATGTTTTAGGTGGTCTTGTGCTTCCTTAAGGTTCACCTGGACCTTGGTAACCAAATGTTCAAGTCCATCAACAAATTAGGCCCTAACATGAGCCGATCCATCAGGCTGTCCGAAGTAACCTGTGTCCTACAATTCCATCCATAGAGTACCTCAAAGGGACTCATCTTAGCAGAATCCTAATAACCATTTTTATACACAAACTCTGTGAGATGCAAGTAATCCTACCACTTCGAGGGATTGTTCATGAAATACATTTGGAGCATTTCCTTGACAATTTGGTTTACCCTTTCAGTCTACCCGTCTATTTCCATGTGATATGCAGTACTAAAGTTCAACCGTGTCTCCAATATGGAGAATAAAGATCTCCAAAAGTTACCTGTGAACTTAACATCTCAATCTGAGATAATTACCTTATGTATCCCATGTAATCTAAATGTCTCTTTAAAAAATATATTAGCAATGTTCATGCCCTTGTAGGTCGATTCTACAAGAATGAAGTGTGTTTCCTTCGACAACTTGTCGATGACCACAAAAATAGAATCATTTTGCTTCTTAATTTTTGGTAAACCAGTGATAAAGTCAATACTAATAAATTCCAACTTCCATTTCGGAATGGGTAATGGCTACAGCAATACCACGGGATGCTGATGCTCAGCCTTGACTAGCTGGCACTCCTAACATTTTGCAATAAACATTGCGATGTCATCCTTTAATTCATGACAAAAAAGTGTCTCTTAATAGCATATATCATCTTTTGATATCCTGGGTGCCCCAAGTAGGGTCCCATATGAAATTATTTGAGGATGCTGGACCAAAGGTCCCCTCCTTCTGGAGCATACAAGGGATCCTTCGACCATAGCAGTCTGGATTCGTTGACCTTGTATTCTTTTTCTTTTTGAAACAACCTGTCCTCTTAGAATTTCTTGAGGATGTCTACATAGAAGGGTTCAACTTTGTTGGTCACTCTAATCATCTCATGCAAATCTACATCGATTTGACTCAAAGTCAACTCGTAAATCATGTGAGTTCATCAGCTTAAAGCATCGACAACCTTATTCTCCTTTCCCTTAATGTGCTTAAGCTCAAAATGGTACTCGCTTTGGAAAGCCAACCATCTGGCTTGCCTTGCATTCAGATCTAGTTGATCAAATAAATACTTCAAACTCATATTATCTGTCTTCAGAAGGAACTTCCTTCACATGAGGTAGTGCCTCCACATCCTCAAAGCATGGTTGATGGCTTCTAACTCAAGATCATGCATAGGGTAATTTTTCTCTTGTTCTTTCAACTTCTGCAATTCATAAGAGATCACGTGATCATTCTGCAAGAGGACTCCTCCAAGTCCTTCCTTTATTGCATCCATGTAAACAAAAAAATCCTCATTAGGATCCGCAATCTACAACACCGATGCAGTCATCAAAAGGTACTTAATCATTTGAAAAAATTCTTTGCACTTGTCAGTCAATATGGACTTATTTTCTTTCTTCTACAAAGCAGTCATGGGGCAAGCGATTCTGGAGAAGTTCTCAATGAACTTTCAATAATATTCGGTTAATCCCAAGAATGACCTAATTTTAGTGACACTAGTAGGGGTAGGAAAATCCTTTATGGATTTAATCTTTTTTGAGTACAACGCTATCCTTGTCTTGGAGATAATGTGACCTAGATACTCTATCTATGGTTTGTAAAAATCGCATTTACTAAACTTAGCGCAAAGCTAGTGTTTTTTTACCACTTGTAGTACTACACGAAGGTGTTCTTTGTTTTACTCTTTATTCTTGGAATAGACAAGAATATCATCAATAAAGACTAGGCCAAAGTTATCGAGACACCTACTAAATATGTTGTTCATCATACACATAAATTTCGCGGGTGCATTAGTCAACCCGAACGACATCACTAGAAACTCCTAGTGCAGGTACCTTGTATGAGAGGCAATTTTGTGAATATATTCATCGTGAATATATACCTGATGGTATTTGGATCACAGGCCAATCTTTGAAAATATTCTGGCTCCTCCTACCTGATCGAACAAGTCACCGATCTGGGGAGTGGGTAATGGTTCTTTATAGTAATTTTGTTCAACTGACGGTAATCAATGCACATCCTCATTGTACTATCCTTATTCTTTATGAACAATATAGGTGCTCCCCAAGGGGAAACAATAGGTTAGATATACCCTTTCTCTATCAATTCTTGCAACTATAGTTTGAGTTCTACCAAGTCATGTGCACTCATGCGATAAGGGGATTTGGAGGATGGAGCTGATCCTGGGGTCAGCTCGATGGAGAATTCTGGGTCTTGTTTCAGAGGTAATCTAGGGATTTCCTCAGGAAACACATCCTTGAACTCTTCAAGAATGGGGAAGTCTTCTATGTGTTGTTCCCTATCTGACTCTATGTCTCGAATGTTTACTGCAAACAACTTGCAGACCTTCATAATGCATTTCTTTGCTTGTAAGGAAGATATTTGTCTTACATAAACTTTCTTTGGAATACCCTAAACCTTCACATGATTCCCTAGGATATAAGTACACAAGATAGACTTGTACAAGCAATCAAGCATGACATGGTGTTTCTCCATCCAGTCAATTCCTATAAGTACATCGTACGATCCTAAAGGTAGTATGTTGACGTTTACTTTCATAAGAAAACCATTCCAGTTTACCTCACATTCTTTAACAATTTTCGAAACATTCCATTTAGTACCCGTGGATAGCTAAACCATCCAAGTTTTATCATGCTTTACTTTGTCTAGTTTGCATATATCAATAATTTTAGGTGCAACATAGCTCTAACAAGCACTGGGATCAATAAGTATTGAAACAGAAGTGTTCAAGATCTTAACCTCTATCTCAACCATTGTAGCTTGATGATCTTCCTGTCGACCATCGAATGCATAGATCTAGGGTGTTCCATCTATGTTCTCTATAGTTAGTTCTTCTTGTAAGTTCTGCAAGAACCCAGTGGTCTTTTTCTTACAATCGCTGGCATAATGAGGCCCGTTGCATTTCCAACACTTGATCTGTAGCGGGGTAGCATTGGCTCCACTTGATACTTGTTTTTTAACATTAGCAGCTGGTACATAAGGCTTTGTACCAGTTTTATTAAATTTCATGTGCACTTGAAAGATGTTATTCTACTTTCTATATGGTTGTGGGTTTGACCCAGGTTTGTAGTTATCAAATAATTTCTTAGACTTGTCTCAGTTTCAGTTTAGGTTATCCTGCCTTAACTTTCCATGCTCATAATAGAGCCTAGCTTTGTGTAGTGTGGTATCAAAAGTATTAGGCATTTCATTTCAATCTTTTCCCAGAAACTAGGTGGAAGACATCCTAGGAATTGCTGGATCTTTACCTTTTCTTCCTTGATGTATGGTACATAATGCAACATATCTAGAAATCTGTCAATAAATGCATCCATATCCATGGATCCCATGCGTAGTGCGTGAAACTCTTTGAATTTTCGGTCAAATAATCTTTTCAACATATGTTTTTCTTGGCAAATTTTTTGAAAGGTATCCTAGCCTATTTGCTACAGCTCATCTTTCTTGGTGTGTTTTAAATCTCTCCACCATCTTGCTTCTTTTCCATTCAAGTTATAGATGGAAATATGAGCCTTAATCTCACTTGAAAGTACTTACTCATGCCCCACAACCACTCTTTGGCCTTTTCCCCCATGTTTACTTCACCTTCATAGGTCGGGGCTCCTATTTTTCAGAACTCCCCCTGAAGACTGTCAATACTCTTTTGCTTCTTTCTTTGTAGAGAAAGTGAGTCACCACTAAAAGGACTGGGATGGTCTTGTTTAGTTGCTTCAGGGGTACATTGGTTTTCCTCTTTTCTTGGGTTGCTGGCCCATTTTGGGTAAGGTTTTCTTTTGGAACTATTTGTGGACGGAGTAGGCTTACTTTGCAGGATTCCTCTCATCATATTTCTCAGTAAGGTTTCATTTATATCTTGTTGTTCCTTCCTTTCATTCAGGATGTATTCTGTAAAACTTTTCAATTCAGCTTGAAGACTGTGTAAAGTTTTCAAAACATCATAGTTTAGCTCTACCACCATCTTCGCTTTCGGAGTGGGGGTGGTCATCTTCCCTTGACGACTGTTTTCTTCCCCAGTATTCATAGACTGAACAATGCTGTAAAAATTTCCTGTAATCATAAAAAAAAAAATGACAAAAAATTTATGTTAGTAACATATTTAATAGTAATACTTTATTTTCTCTGCGTGAATGCTTGGTGCACCCATAGGTCTCTTATTATTGAAACTGGGCTCTGATACCACTTGTAATGTCCCCAAAAATTCAAAATAATTTTTTTTTAATAGGCTAGTAAAAACTACCTAGATGGAACATTATTGACTTACAAAACTCTATCGTACACTTTATGTATCTCTGTCTAGTCGTAAGCTGTTCCTATGTTCTATCGTTTTCATTTCATTCATTACTTTTAATGTATTTTACTTATGATGTTTGTACTACTGTTTACTACTTAGAAATACTTTTACACTTTTGTTGCTTATGTGTTATCATTGGATTTATGTGATTTGTCCTTTCTACATTGTCACACTTGTTAATTATGGAGTCCTAGATTAACTTTGTTCATGGAAACAAAGTGGGAAAAGTGGCGGGACTTGTTCTCCCATGACGGTTTGAGAGGTAAAGTATTATTTAGTTACATAGTATTACTTAGTTCAATTGAACAAAGGCACCTCTTTTATTTACTTACACAGTTCATTACTTTGAGACAGGATCTGGTGTAAGGTGTGTTGATATTCTTTATCCTAGAGGACCTACTGCTAGTTGTTACATTGCTTATCAACTCGATTCTCTAAATTGGTAAGTGTCATTATCGTTAATGTAGCTACTACAGCTAAATTTCCTGTACACTAATTATTCTTCGTTATATTTTAAATTCGGTAGTCTATATGTCATTAATACATTTTACGTTCTATGTATATTTTTACGATACCTATTTAATCATCTCTTATGTTCTTTTATTTGGTAAGTTATTATATTGGCTTAAGAGTGGACCTTTTATTTTTATGAGGGTTAAAAAGTTAACATGGCATATTGCATATTCCATGTTCACTAAGCATTTGTGCTTAACAATTTTTGTATTGGATTTTAATATAAGTCTGTAAGCCTAAAGTGTATATCATTTAACTTATAAGGGGTATTCCTGATGGAATTACACCTTGGACTAATGCATCCTATGGACTTTGTATTATTGTAATCTTACCATCATGCAAACCTTGTAATACACTAATGTTGTCATAGAGTTTGGGTGGTAACATAACATATGGTAGAAACCATACGATAATAGGGTTTAATATTTCATGTTGGAGGTGGTCATACTTTGTATTGTAGCAAAACATAACTATGGAGACTATATTTTTATGTGGTTTTAATGGTTTCCAGCTGGTGCATTCAATGATCTTGGGAGAGCGCGACAACCTTCCCTTAGGCTTGGATCATGATGGTTGCGTAATGTGTTGTCATTTGGGGTTTTTACATTTTGGCTCTGCAAAGGGGGAAGACGATGGAGACGACCTCTAGACTATGAGGTATATCCTCTTTGGGTTTATGCACCTACATATTGGTTTTGTTTATTGTTTGTTTGTGGCCATACTTCTCATTATTCATTTTTCTTGTGTTTTGGAGGTGCCAAATGAGAAATGAGGAGCAGTATGGATTTACTTCTGTGGGATCCAAACATTTGTATTCATGGCCATGGTAATCCTGTGAGCAAGTTTTTACTTGCTACCTTTCGGCCCTCTTGGGAAGACTACGCATAGATTGTTGCTTGGTTGGGTTTTGTTCTGCAAGTTTTGATGTGGGGTTTACATTTAACCTTTGGGAATATAATTACAGACTTGGTTTTTTTTTAACAATGTTGAAAAGGCTTCGGCTGTGAAGTGAAGTTGCACTCCCTCTGGTTCTATGTATAAATTTGGGATTGTAAATTTTACTTGGACTGTTAGTAGTGAAGAGAGGAATGTTTGGGATTCTAGCATAATTCGTTTCTGTTTATGCAAATTGTGTTTTTGTTGGGGCCTTTTATCCATAGGACGCACCATTTTTTGTAATTGTGCATTAGCCCATTGGCATGCCTGTGTAAACTTGTTTATAAATTTTAATATGATGATGGTGTAGTTTACTTGGAAAGCTCTGTGTAAATGGATGGATACTGTTTTTATTTTTTGATTTACCATGGTTTTAACTTATGATGTGCATAGCATCAAGAGAATCTCACTCAAGTGTTCCATAGCTCCTCTCTCAACACAAACCATCTCACCAATCATGTGCTTCAGGGTCAACGCCCAACACAAACAAGCATATACATATATCATGAGTAATTGGATTACGCCCAATATATAAAAAAAATAATCATGTTCATATGCAATGGGGTACTTGACTTAATACAAAATAAAACATCAAGATAAGCATAATAATCAATAGACACATGCCTATAAGTGTTAGGTCCAAATTTCAGGATATTACAAACACCTAGACATCCACAACATCCGTTACGATGATGATAAAATTAAATATGCCTCCATGCATCTAGAAGAAAACACTTACAAATGGTGCATGTGGTGGAATAATACTGCAATAATAGGTTCTCACAATTAAGTTAGGTTTTGAAACAATATCATTAAAATATTCTAAGGCATTGAAGAAAAAAACTCCGTTACCAAAATCACAAGGTTACAACAAAAAAACAGTGTCAATGAGTAAACATGTGAATGGGAAGCGCTATCAACTTGAGTTCCAGATTTAACCAATGACCAATTCCTACAAAACTACATATATGGTCTAAAAAAACACATCCGTTATGCACTAGAGTTACACAACATCTTTACCATGGAGGAAGCATGACGTAAATCTAGGATTATTGAAAGCAAATCTGTTCATACAACAAATGTCGAAAAATACGACTCCAAAAAGAGCCCCCTCCAATCAGCATTCAAAGGAAATCCAAGATATACACCACCTCAACCTAGGGAAGGAACGAAGCCCGGTTTAGAGGCCCAGAGAATAAAGGAAGGAAAATGTAAGTTTCATGGAGACAAATGGGATCCTAAGCACATATGCTTACAAAAGAAATTGTATTCTTGTGAAGCAAATTTGGAATTGAAGGAACCAATTGAGAATGATGTGAATATCCAACAAAACTACCACCCAAGAATTGAGGACGACTCCCCACAAATCTCATTAGCTTCTATTACTAGAATTTCCCAACCGCAAATATTGAAGATTAAAGGACATATAAAATATAATAACGTCACAGTTCTCATCGACTCTGGAAGCATCCATAACTTCGTTAATGTCAACCTTGCTAAAGTATTTAACCTATTTATTCATCCAGTACCTAACATGAAGGTTATGGTAGCAGATGGCAAGAAGATTGACAATGTGGGAAAATGTCACAAGGTTAAGTTACAAATGCAAGAGTATAGCTTAGAATCATATTTCTTTGCAGTACCACTAGGAGGAGTTGATGTAGTATTAGGAATAAAATGGTTACAAACCTTGGGTACATACCTTGCAAATCACCAAGAAAAAATTATTGAATTCCATACGTTCGAGAAAACAAACAAATTATACGATTTCCAATCGCCTCCGACACAAATGGTTTCATCACATGAGATGGAAAATCTACATTGGGAAGATGTACCAATGTACATACCTCCATGTTAAGAAATGGAGATTCTAACAAGAGAAGGAGATATGAGAAAACAACCAGAGATATAATACTTGATTCAAGAACATCGCAATATGTTTCAAGATTTACATATGGAGCTCCCTCCAAATGGAAAAACCAAATACGTAATCGAAATAGAACTAATGACAAAACCTATCAGTAACAACCCATACAAATATTTACATCAGAGATGTTGCGACGGTTCACGTAATAATTAACATCAATTAACATTTGAGGAAAAATATTCCCCTAAGGGGAAGGCAATGTAACAAATTCCAAAATTATATATTAATCTAGGTTAATTAATGTAATTTAACTAAGAGGTTGACTTGAAAAGCCACCTCTCTTTCCCACTTACGGTATAATTATTGGGGCACCTATTTTGTAAATCACCTTCTATATTTATAAAATAAATTTTTATACATTACATTCTTGCTTTTTCATCTTCTTTGCTCTCCCATAGAGCGCATCCATTAATCCCTTGATTGAAATTTTTGAGACGGTATATCTCTGGGAAAGTCAAATCCTAGTTTAAATTTGGACTAGAAAAATGCTGAAAACTAGAAAACCAGAAAACTATAGATCAAAATATCGCAAGTCAATTTTGGGAGGTGAATATTTGGAATCTCCAAAAACAATGTGTACAAGTCAACTTTCCTTAATTAAGAAAATATCCTTGTAAGGTCAGTTCTGCATTCTAAGAAATTTCATTTTTTAATGACCTCCTAGATAAGATAGCCCCAAGAACTAAGCTTGAGGATAAGCTAGAAGGAATAGATAATTTTTGAGCATGGAAATATATGATTGGTCTCATTCTTAGAGAGAATGATATTGACAAATACTTCAAAGGATAAGTTCCAAAACATGAAGAGGATGGAGCTAAGGAGAAGCACAAGAAGAACTTGATTAGGGAAATGCGGATCATTGGTGATTCTATCAACTTAATCACTTGATTACTCAAGTTTAATCCAAGGACACCCTAAATGAAATGTATTATTCCCTATCCAGAAGATATGAAGGAAGAAATATCAATAGAAAGATGAATTTGAAACCTCAATTGAAGAGTACCAAGATAAGCCAAGGAGAATCCATTCAATACTACTTCGCAAGGGTCTCCCATTTCAAGGAGAAACTAGAAGCCATTGGAGACTCCCTTGATGGAGATGAACTACTTATGACTTCTCTCAATTCTATCACTAGAAGTTAGGATTCATTCATATAGACTATGTGTGATAGAAATGAAATCGTGAATTTTGACATTGTATGGGAAGATTGCATCCAAGAAGAGTCTAGAGTAGCCAATAGAGAAGCTATACTTAAAGAATATGATCAAGACCTATCCACCCATACCAAAATATTAAGAAGTAAATATAACTTCAAGAAGGAAATCCACACAGAGTCTTGACCTCTTAAGAGGTTCCGAGGGACAAGAGGAAACAATCATATGAAAGACTACTCCAACTTTCAATGTCTCCATTATCACAAGATATGACACATTACAAGAAATTGTCCATTGAAGAAAGAAGAATAGAAGAAGAGCAACAAAAGACATCATGCACACCTAGCTGAGTATGAAGAAGAAGAGGAAGAAGGACCTCAAAGAAAACAAACAAAAGAAGAAGATGCAGAAGAGTATGTATTATTCTCTCCATTCTTTGGTTCTGTGACACTAGGAGAAGATACATGGCTTATTGATAGTGGTGCTTCAAAGAACATGACAAGATAACAGAAAAATCTGTCAAAGCTTGTAGAGAATAACTCTTGTCAGAAATTATCATTATGATACTACTATCAATATCCTATCAAATGTATTGGTGAATAAAGCTAGAATCTTTAATCTAAAAAATGAAGGAAGCTTTATATGTACAAGGATTGAAGAATAACTTACTTCTTATCTCAACATTAGAGAAGAAAGGATATAGGTTTGCATTTATAGCTGGAAAAGTGCCTATGTGGCCCAAAGGGAAATCAATTTAATGTGCAGTTGTCATTGGTGAATGTTAGAATATAATCCGCTGGGATTATATTGTAAATAAATAGGAATATGAATAGTTGCATAAGAAGGTGAAAAGGTTGGTTCTCAACCGCCACATGAAATGTATAAATGTATGATATGTCAATGGAATAGAATTGAATCGGGAGTCATTACCTATCATTGGTATCAGAGCTTGGCTATTTGCCATAACTCCTGCCTGCTGCATTTCAGTACTGACATTCTACTTGCCGGACCTCTGTTTACCTATCAGTTTGTTGCCCCATCAGTCTACCTCTTTATACATTTTTTTCTTATAGCGTGGGTGCTAAAAATTCTTTGTGATACCTAACCCTAATTATGTATTGAAGTAGCTATTGGTTTTCCTCATGAGGAAATGATATATCTTCATGAAAATCTTAAGGTAAATATCATCGCTCTTGGGAGCAGTGTGACTATGTGACAGTCATCAACCACTTGCCTGTGCTCCGGTATATTGAGCAAACTTCAAGACAGCACGCTGCCCATATGGCCTTGTAGACTGGACAATAATATCCTGTGGGTTTTCAATTGCAACAATCACCCTTGCAGCAAGCTGAAGCTTTTCCCAAGTCTTACCTAAATTGATGATGAATATCCCATCAGAACGCCTCTTGTACACATAACGCTCCACCAAAAAATCGTAGTTCTTGGTGCCGAGATGAACATCGGCAACAAGCATCATCTGAATGTTTTCCTCCTTCTAAAACAAAAACCCTAATTTGTGCCCTAATTTCTCTCATGATTGATATCTTTGACTGCATGTATGCTGCGTTAAGTGTTGAATTGATGCGACCTAAAATTGATCGTGAAGAGCTGCCTGCTGCATGTGCTACGTTCTGTTGCGTGGAGAAGACTGCATGACTGTTGAAGGCTATGTTGAAAGCTATGTTGAGGCAGAGTTGAAGGCTACGTTGGAGACTGAGTGGTGTCTTATTAGAGGTTGAAGCTAAAGGCAGCGTCCGCTTAAGGTACGCAAACCACATACACAGAGGCATTCGAACATTCAACCTATACATCAGATTTCCCATATTGTTATGTGCTATACATCTCTGAGTGTAGGAAAGTGGTGTACAACATTGATTTCCCTCATCTATTTTCAATTCTTAATCAGGAATTTTGTGTGAGAGACAATCTCAGATAAAAAATCTTCAATTGAAGACTGACTGATATATTGAAGAATATATATATACTGACTAATATATTGAAGAATATATATATGCTGACTGATATATTGAATACTCTTGCTTTATTGTGACTGATATATCATACTGATATATGTTGAAGACTGATATATATTGAAGGCTGATATATATTGTGTTGAATGATGATATATATATTGTGTTGAAGAATCTTGTTATTTTGTTGGTGTTGATTGCATTGAGACTGCTCGTGAAATTGAGAATATTGCCACTGTGCAATTATTCTGCTACTGCAACTAGAAGTACAAGCTGCTGGAGTCGTGACCTACCTTGAAGAATAAAGTCTGTGTGAAACAATTGTATTGAAGAATCCTATAAACTTGCATTGTACTCACCTTGGCAAAGACTGTAGACCTGCAAGGTTATTGTTTTTCTATTTCTCTTTGTCATATTAATTTCATTATTGTAAACAATTGTAAAAAAATGCAATATATTGTTGGTGATGTCCTCACTAGCAAGGAAACATATACAAAATGGTCTAGAAAGATCAAGAAATCAAGTGAGCCTATTGAAGAATCCCTTGACTTTGTTCAGAAAACAAAGAATCAGTCCAAAGATCCTTCCAAGGGAGATTGTAGCAAGAGAGGACAAGGAAGAAGAAACTTTAGAGGCAGAGGGGGTAGAAACAAAAGATTAGATTTCCAGTGCAAGCGTTGTGGAAATACTGGGCACACACCAAATCAGTGTTGGGCTTCATGGGACTCCATCAAAGACAAGCATAACCAGAAGAAAGATGATAATAAAAATGCTAGTAAATCTTTTGATTCTGCTCATTGTATTGTTGCACATTGTAATCTTGGAATTAATGAAATGACTTCACTTTCATCTTACAAATATTGTTGGCTGCTTGATACTGGTGCAACATCACACATGACATTTAGAAAAAACTATTTTTAAGAACTTAATGAAACAATAGATGGCATAGTTTACTTTGTAGATAAGTCAAGTCTTAAACCAAAGGGAATGGGCACCATTCGACTGAAGATTCCTGCATTCCCCGATTTCTTGTTGAAAAATGTTCTTTATCTTCCAGAGTTGCAGAGAATCCTGTTGTCCTTGGTGGAGATTCGACAGTGAGGCCATTCCATCCACATGTTTGACGAAATCATATAAATAAGAAAGTCCTCTGACAACCAAGTCATCATGACTGGATATGAAGATGGGAAGCTATTGAAGCTAAAGGGTCCATCTGCAAGAGTTCAGAACTATGCCTACCTCTCTCAGCATGGAGAAGGTAATTTGTCATATAGTTCATTGTGGCATGCAATATTTGGTCATCTAAATTATAACAGTCTTCGTTTGTTGAGAAAGAATGGTGTATTTGGTTTTCCCACTATTCCCAAAGAGAAGAACAAATGTGATGCATGTATATTAGGGAAACATAGTAAGATGCCATTCCATGAATCTAATTTCAGAGCAAGTAGGAAATTAGAATTAGTACATTCTGATTTATGTGGCCCAATGCCAACACCTTCAGCAAATGGGAATAAGTATTTTATGACATTTGTTGATGACTACTCAAGAATGTGCTGGATTTACTGTTTAAAGACAAAATCAGAAGCATTTCAAACATTCAAAGACTTTCATGCATTGATAGAAAAAAAAGCACAATAAAAAATTGGTACACTTCGTACTGATAATGGGAAAGAATACACTTCAAATGATTTTGAATATTATCTTCGCCAACATGGAATTGCACATCAGACTAGAGTTCCCTACAATCCTCAACAAAACAGTGTAGTAGAAAGAATGAGCAGAACCATAATGAATATGGTTCGCTCAATGATGTTTTTCAAGAATGTAAAACTAATGTTTTGGGGTGATGCAGTAAAATGTGTAGCCTATTTGAGAAATAGAAGTCCCTCAAATGCTCTTGATAACAAGACTCCACATGAAATGTGGTTTGTCCATCTCCCTTCAATCAGGCATCTCAGAGTTTTTGGTTCCACCTGTTATGCCTTGATTTCAAAGGAGCAAAGAAACAAGCTTGGTGCTCAGAGCAGAAGATGCATTTTCCTGGGGTACAAAGAATACTCCAAGGCATACCATCTGTATGATGAGGTAAATAAGAAATTTGTTATTTCCATAGATGTCATTTTTCTTGAGACTAATAAAAATGACTAGTCCATTGAGAGACAGCTTGATCATTTGGAAAGTTATCGTCATCCAAAGACATATTCTGAAAATGAATATGAAATTCCAAACCTTGAAGGGGGGATTCCTATTCTGGATCAACCTTTGGAATTTCCATATGAAGCACCAACTCCCCCGCATGAAGAAGTTCCTGCTACTTCACTTGAACAAGAGGTTTAACTGGATGATGTGATTGAGAGAATTGAAAGACTCTCAATCAATGATGAAGCACCACCAGCTGATCAACCAGGACCATCACGGAATATTCCTAAATGGGCCACAAAGACACTTGAAAGTGTCCATCCAGATGAAGTTGGAAAGACGGGAACGAGAAGTTCGAAAAGACATGAAGATCGAGGAGGAGCATATAATTTTGGTGATGACATGGATGTATCATTTGATTGTGAATTTAATTTATCTGCTAACTTTGAACATACTTCCTTTGAAGAAGCTTCTACTCGAGTTGAGTGGAAAGGAGCTATGCAGAATGAGTATGATGCACTCATAAAGAATGGAACTTGGAAGCTGGTTGACCCTCCAGTTGGAACCAAACCAATTAGCTGCAAGTGGGTGTACAAGAACAAATACAAATCAGATGGCTCACTTGACAAGCACAAAGTGAGGCTTGTAGCAAAAGGCTATGCACAGAAGGAAGGAATTGAATATGAAGAAATGTTCTCTCCTACAGCAAAATGGGGCACCATCCATACCTTACTCTCTTTAGCTGCTCAGAAAGGGTGGAAAGTTCATCAAATGGATGTGAAGAATGCTTTCTTGAATGGAGACTTGAAAGAGAATGTCTTCATGTCTTAGCTAGAAGTCTTTGTTGTGAAAGGAAAAGAACAAAAGGTATGCAAGCTTGTCAAATCCTTGTATGGCCTAAAACAAGCACCTCGCACATGGTATGAAAAGTTAATCGAGCATCTTTTGAAGTTAAATTTCGAACATTTTGATCTTGATGATGCAACACTGTTTATAAAGAAAGTTGGAAGATTTCTTGTGTATCTTGTGGTGTATGTAGATGATCTTTTGATGACAGGGAACAATGAGAGCTATATATCATCCATAAAGAAAGATTTGAAAAAGATCTTTGAAATTACAGATATGGGACATATCCACTATTACTGAGGAATTGAAGTCACTCAACATCCTAAGTACATATTCCTATCTCAGAAAAAATATGTTGGAGAACTACTAAACAAATTTTGCATGACATAATGCAACCCTATATCTACTCCAATGGAATAGAAAATGAAGCTCACATCAAGTGAAGGAAAATAATTTGAGGATGCGACCAAGTATCAACAACTTGTAGGAAGTCTTATCTACCTTACAACAACTAGACCAGATATTTCTTATGTTGTTGGCATACTTTCAAGGTTCATGCATAAACCTTGTGAAGGACACTGGTCAGCTGCAAAAAGAGTTCTAAGATACTTGAAGGGGACTCAAGATATTGGACTCAAGTACTCTAAAGTGGATGACTTCAAACTTATTGGGTACTCAGATTCATATTTTGATGGCGATAAGGAGACAGGAGTATCAACTTCTGGATACACTATGAGTCTTGGATCAGCAGCTGTCTCATGGAGATCACACAAACAGTTAGTTCCGACAGATTCAACAATAGAAGCAGAATATGTGGCTGCAGCTGAAGCAACGAAAGAAATAGTATGGCTCAGGAAGATACTTGAAGATTTACAAGAAAAAAAAGAGAACTCCACTCCATTGTTGGTCGACAATACTTCTGCAATCAAGCTGGATAAGAATCCTAGATTCCATGATCGAACCAAACACATCAACACAAAGTATCATTTGATTCGACATCATGTAGAGGCCAAGACAGTCCATCTTCGGCATTGTTCCACAAATGATCAAGTTGTAGACATCTTCACCAAAGCGCTTGGATGAGAAAAGTTTGAAAGATTCAGAACCATGCTCAGAATTACGAACACCCCTTTGGATTAAGAGGGGGATTGTTAGAATATAATCCGTCGGGATTATATTGTAAATAAATAAATAAATAGGAATATGAATAGTTGCATAGGAAGGTGAAAAGGTTGGTTCTCAACCGCCACATGAAATGTATAAATGTATGATATGTCAATGGAATAGAATTGAATCGGGAGTTATTACCTATCAGTAAATTATGGAATATGATTATTTCTCACATCAACTACAAATCACTACCCCATGTGATAAAAGTAGTAATATATTTACCATATTTGAGTATTAATCATGAAGGAACTTGCAAAGGATGTGCACGATGAAAGAATGTAAAGAATCCATTTTTGAAGAGTGAAAAAAATACTAAAGGTACTTTGGAATTATTTCATTCAGATGTATTTTCTCCAATTTCCTTTGCATATTTTAGTGGTTATGAATATTATCTTACATTTATTGATGACTATTCCATAAAGATGGATATATTTATTGAAAACAAAAAATGAAGTATTTGGAAAATTCAAGGGATTCAAAGCCTTGGTAGAGAAGAATTCAGAAAGAAGAATCAAGACACTCAGAATAGAGAATGGTGGAGAATATACCTCAAAAGAGTTTGAATCCTTTTGTAACAAGGTTGGAATCAAGAGGGAACTAGTCACTCCCTACAATTCTCAACAGAATGGTGTTGCAGAAAGAAACAATAGGGCCATTATGGAAGCAGTGAAGACAATGATACATGACCAAGATATTCCTATGCATATATGGGATAAAGCAACAAGAACAACAATTTATGTACATAATAGATTATTCCATAGTGCCCTTGGATTCAGGACTCTAGAAGAAATGCTCATAGGAAAGAAGCCCGAAGTGAGGCATCTCAAGGTATTTGGTTGTCCAATATATGTTCCTCTTGAAAAATAATAGAGAACCAAGTTGTTGGATCCAAAAATGCCCCTTTTTAACAACATCCATTATACCATGTTTTTCTTGTCTTACTCCATTCTATGCACCAAACAAACATTCTTTCCTCGCTGGAGCCCTAAATCTTCACAGGTATTATTAATTATTGTTTCATCTTATTAATGCTTATGATTTCTATAATCATCACTTTGCTTCTTGAATTATGCTAATACATAATTATTTTACAAATATAGTGCAAGCTGTGAGAGAATATAGGTGTAGCAGTCTGAGTGGTACAAAGAAGAGACGAGCATTTACTACCATATGTGACCTACCAATTATGTTTCTACATGCAGATCCACTCAAGGGTCATCAGTCCACGCGGGATGCAATAGGCATGGCTGCAACATACTTAGATGCAAAAACATTCCACTGCTTAAAGTTAGCTCCAATCATCAGGGCACCTCTTTAACTAGTTTTGTTATTCATTTATTGGCTCGGGCAATAGAATTTCCTATATTCCCTTCTTTTGTTTAATTCCACCCACAGCTATAACAACACATGTAACAGGGAAGTTTGAAGATCGTAGATCTTCTTGGCTGCCCAATATTAGTGGGTGACGGTTAGGATTGTTGATGTATAAGTACTAGGAAACATTCGGAGCTAGTGGTTGGATAATATCATATTTTAATATGTGATCTGTAATAGAGACTGTACTTTCATTCCTCCGTTTTAATTAAAGGATAAGGATTCTTCAGATCTATGTTTTTTAACTTGTGTTAGTTATGTTGTCTCTGTTCGAAGGCTAGGCCTGCCTTCCCACATAGATATCTGAGTTAATTAGATGTTTTGTTTAATTGGTTGTGTGGTGTGGAAGTTACATTAGATGCATTTCTTTTAGTAGATGCAATAGTAATGTTCAATCCTTGTGTTTCCTTGAATATTCAGTACTTGCATTTCCTTTAGGCTACAGTAGTGTGGTGTGACAGTTGACTGTGTAGGTTAATTTCCTTTATGAATGTGTGTGATAGTTGTAATAGTCAATATCTTCCTCATTTCCTTTCAAATACTTGTATTTCTCAGGTTTTCTAATTCAAGTAGACTATAGCTTAGAGTTGTTTGATTCAATTCTTGTTACTTCTTATTTCTAGATTAAGGTTGAATTAAACTAGTCACAATGAATTTGCATATAGTATGGTAACTTAGGATTTAACTTTTTGCAAAAGTAACTCTAGATATTTATTTCATGAATCACTCATTGTTGGATTGAAGTTGCAGGAAGTGATTGCAGTTTTGAATTCTTAGATAGGTAGTTTAGATCAGTTTAATTATGGGAGGAGTTTGACTAAATAGATAAGTAGGATAGTTCATTCAGTTCATCAACTACTTAGTGTTTAAGCATAGACAGTGTGAATTATCTTTGAAATAAAAAGACTTCCCTAGGTTGACAAATTATATTGAGCATTATGCATGATGGTTTCAATTAACTAGCATATAGAGTGACCAACACATGTTGGAACCTTCTGGAAAGAAGGGAATATTTTTTGGATACTGTGAAGTCTCCAAATCATTTAGAATATACATTCCAAAATTCCATCACATGGATATTAGTAGGGATGTAACATTTGGAAAAGAGGCATCTCTCAAGAGATCCAAAAAGTGTCAGCATGAAGAAGTATATGAAGAAGATGTACCTCCCAGAAATGTAGAAGCTGCACCCTCCCCTGAAAATGAAACATTATAGGACCATGATATCATAGAACTTGAAGAACCTCCTACTATGAATATATCAAAGAATGAAGAATGATGTTTGGTATATAGTTCAAAAACCTGAAGGAAAGAGTGTGGTAGGATTCCAAGTGGGTCTACAAGATAAAGCATGCAACCGATGGAAGTATTGAGAAATAAAAGGAAAGGTTTGTGGCCAGAGGATTCTCTCAAAAAGAGGGAATTGATTATGAAGAGACATTTGTTCCAATAGCAAGGTACACTTCCATTAGAACCATCATGGCACTCGCATCCATGATGAAGTGGAGTTTACACCAGATGAATGTGAATACAACATTCATGAATGGTGTTATTAGGGAAGAAGTGTACATAAAACAACCACAAGAATTTGAAGTTGAAGACAAATGGACTCACACATGTAAGTTGAATAAGCCTATGTATGGAATGAAGAAAGCTCCTAGAGCTTTGTATGGAAGGATAGATAATTTCTTGAATATCTTGGAATTTACCAAAAGTAAAGCCAACCCTAACCTTTAATTTAAGGTTATGGAGGATGAACATGTCATATTATTGTTATATGTGGATGCATTATTTATGACAAGAAATGACAAACTTATTGTAGAGTGCAAGAATAAGGTCGGTAAATAATTTGAGATGAAAGACCTTGGATTGATGCATTATTTTCTAGGTCTGGAAGTATGGAAGACCACATAAGGAATCTTTCTCCTTGATATATTAAAAATATTTGATATGTTTAATTGTAAAGCCATGTCCACAGCCATGGATACCAACCTAGATTTTTTATCTCTTGAATCATCAAAGTTAGTGGATGTGACTTAGTACATTGGGTCATTTATGTATCTAATGAATACCATGATAGATATATGATTTTCTATGAACAACATGAGTAAGTATATAGTTAAACATAGATGTGTTCACTTGATAGTTGAAAATAATGTGATGATGACCCTCCCACAACCTCGAGTATCATACAAACATAGGGTGGAACATAGATTCATCCCTCTCAATGTTTTGGGATTAGTATTTTGCAAACCTACATTTATAACAATATCCCCATTCAATCATTAGTTGGTCCATATTATCAACATTATTTCCTTTCATCACATCAAATATATAAATTGATCACATATTGGTTTGGTATCCACATACCACATCATATATATCGAATTTCATCAAGGAAAAAAATAAACATAAACTATTGTGATGAAAAGAAGGAAAATCATGATAAATACAACATAGTAACTGTGTAAACATAATAGAATCATGAGAAAGATAAGATAATAACATCATAATTATAGTATCAACATAAGCATAATAAAATCATAAACATAGTATAATTTTTTCTCCATGAAGTGGTAGGATTGCATCATCCTTGGACTTGTGTCTTAAAGTGAGGTATTGACCATCCTGTAATTGGATCTGTAGAATTTTGTCTCCTCGAACTGTTAGGATTGCATCATTTTTTGACTTATGTCCTAAAGTGATAGGGATTTATTGTGCTGTAATTGGATCCACATACTTGTTTTCTCTATGTTGTAGGATTGCATCATCCTTGGACTTATGTCCTAAAGTGATAGGGTTTGATCATCCTGTAATTGGATCATGCGTGCTGCTGATAATGATGTTGTTGATCTAAATATCAAGTGTTGCTGTAGATCGAGTGAGCGAGTGATGCAAAAAATGAAGATAAAATATGAAGAATCAATGTTGTAGGAGATGATATTCTAATACTGAATATGTTGAAGATGTTCCCGTAATTGTTCCATACAAATATAGGGGTAAACAATAATATATTACACAAATGTAAGATATTCCATAACATGAGTTACACTTGGTATATTTATATTTTAAGGACATTTTTTATAACCATCTAACACTTTATGTAGACAAGTCCCATCAAAATGATCATTATTGCCACATATTTGTCAGTTTGAGAAAGGTAGTGAATGGATGTCATGTTTTTTGTGAACTTAGGTTTTGGGTCAAAGCACAAAATTTTTTGATAGACGGGATGTTCACGATTCCTTTCCTAAATAATTTCCATTTCATATACCTGCATAACAAAACTATCTCACTAGATGGAAAAGATATAAACCAAAAGTTACACTTCATTAGTAGACAATCTCTTTATTGTCAAGGACATGCATGTAAATGTTGCATTTAGTTTCATGGCATCTTTTGGCCTTTTTGGGTTCATTATGTGTTTTAACATACATATAATTATTTAGTTTTCCAAGGTTTGTACTTTCTACAGGTTTAGTTGCACAAGGCATCAAAGGCTTACATTGGATCAATATTAATTAATTATGATATATACTTTGGTTTTAAATAAAATCACAAAGGCATAAAATTATTATATTGAATAAATTTTGATTAATTATGGTTTATACTTTGGTTTTAATTAAAATATCCTACTTTGAAACCAGTTCATTAACAAAAAAATAAAACAAGGTGAATTCGAGCTTCTATTTTTACTTTCAAGTTCCACTTTTTAATTATTTGAGAAATTAATTAGAATTTTTAGAAATAATTTTAATAGAGTTGAGCATAGCACATATCTGGACGAAAAATATAATATTTTATTCTGGAAGCATCAAGAAAGGATTGAAATCAAAGGCCAACATAAAAAATCAACTAAGAACTTAAATGCAACGATTGATAATCATCATTTCACATCGATCAACTCATTTGGGGCCACATGTGTGAGTAAATATGGGAAGTAGTTGCCGCCTAAATTGGAATAAAAAAATTAAACACATGGTATTTTGTTAGAATATTTGATCTTTTCGCATGGTAAGATCGGAAACCCCATGGTATTTGGGAACATTTTAATGTTTATCAAGGACACATCCTACTTGAGCCAACTACTTCAAAATATTTTATTATTTTTGTGATGTAGATTTAGATATCAAATATATTTTATTATTTATTATTTTTAGATTTAGATTTTGTCCATTGAGCCTAGGGTTGGTTGAGATCATCCAATGTAAAAATTATATTTTAATGTAGCCACTATTTCACTGTTAATGAGACTAAGGCTCTCTCCTTATGCTATAAAATTAGAGGTATTATCCTTGGAACATGGTAGCAATTAGCAATATTCCCTAGAAAAGGATTTTTATTCATCTTTTTCCTCCTCTTTTCAAGTTAACATTTTTATTTTGATTGAATAACAATAATGTTTGTTTCCTCTTGAGATATCATTGAAAGTATTGGTGGTTATGTAGGTACTATAAATGATATCCACTTGAAGGCCACCCATTTTAATTGGTGGTATTCCTCCTCCTCTTTGTTGGTCCTCAACCATTTTACATTATGATCATCAACTTCCTTAAAGTTTTTTTTCTTAGTTTTATTCTAAAATGACCCTAATATACTGAAACTTCTTGACTTGAAAATACATCTCCTAGATATTTTACTTCCATTCAAGCTTTACCTTTATTCATCAATCTATTCTTAATATACTTGAAAAATATTCCAGATCTTAGTAGCTCTACCAAAAAATTTGTTTTTTATATCTTAAAAACCTTAAATATAACTTATCCATCCTAGATCTGTTTTTATTGAAGTATTTTCTAATGGCACTTGATTTAAGATCTAAAGTCTAAATTATGTCTAAATTTCATTTTTCTATTAGATCTAGTAAGTTAGAAGGATATTCTTATGAAAATTGACATGTTTACTATGAGTAGCCATTCATGATCCTTAGAAATAAGAATATTTAAACTGTAGGGATTTGACATTATTATGAAAAAAATTAATTGATTTCACTTTATCAAAGAATTGTTTTACTTGATATACAGTATATCTAGTGGTGCTAAGATCAACTCCAAACCATAATGTCCCTGTTTGATTCCAAACTCAAAAAAACCCTTTCAACATTTTGTGTCAACACTTAAGAGTTTGGAAGAAATACTTTTGAGGGTTTAAAATTTAAGTAAAATGTATAAAATATATAGTACAAATGATTTAATATAACCTTTGGGGAATTGGAATTTAATTTGTCGATTTGTTGATGCATTGTGGTATGTTTTATTCAGTTTAGGTTTAGGTCTGCAATTTCTTCAATTTAGGTCTCTACTCACAACTGGGTATTAATATTTTGTAGCAATGCATTTATTAGAACATCATATACATCTTGCAAGTTATCCTCTATTTTTTTTCTTTATATACAACTTATTTACAAGACCACACTGTTGACCCTCTTTACTGTTATTTCATATATCGTTGCAGATTTGATATTGTATTACAAACTCAGCCTTTTGAGAATTTTACTCTCTATGTTACATTGGATGAAGAGCTTAAAACTTGTTGATAAGTGGTTGTTACATCTTGTAGTTTTTAAATTTAAAAGGTATATTTGGGTTTGAAAAAAGAAAATCCTTGAGAGTTAAGTCCCACTGGATATTTAATATCATTATCCTATTGTAAGAAGCATCAAATGCATCATGCTTTCTATCATCCAAAATAGATGAGCTAGAGTGGTTGTTACCATTTTCCATTGGGTTGTTGGGTTAGCTTGTTTTTATGAATGTTTTAAAGGTATAATTAATTAGATAACATGGGTTAATTTATATAATTTGATCATGTTAGACTTTATCATTTTCACATTTCCACAAAGTATTTATATACTAGTGCTTTCTTAATATTAAGTTCGTGATCTATGACAGTCTTACTTGATTGGAACTAAAGCACTGGAACAATGATTTGGAAAAACTTGGTTGAATAACTTGTAGCTAATATTTCTAGCATGTAATCCTTCCAACTTAGATCACACCCCTACATACTAGTTAGAAACCTTATGGACCCAGAGCCTTCTCTGTTATTTTTCGACAACTAAATTCCTTGTAGTAGCAGAGTTGTACATATTGGTGGTTATTTAATAATATTTACACTTAGTCCTTCTTCAGAGGATACTATTTTGGAACCCAACTTCATCTAATTTAGATGGGAAGAGAATCATATCAACGCTAAGAAGGATTAATGTTGGGATTAGATACTAAGAAATCAGCATTAATGATCTAATAAGGTGTACCAGAAGTACAATTCTTTGGTAAAAGGTAGTGCATTAGAGTGGTGGGGTAACATTTTTCAAAATGGCATCTTGAGTGAGAATATTATTTGATATAATTACAGAAACTTGAAATTCGATAATGTATATTCATGTGATATTGCATTGTTTACAACTTATTTTAAATAATAATGATAATAATAAAATTGATTTTAAGTAATAATAATAATAGCAGGGATGATGCACAATCATGGACTCCTTTACAGACACTTTAGATGCCACATAATATTGGAAATACCTGGAAACTCTGACTTTAGGTGACAATTAGGGGTACATACCTAACTTATTTGAAGATGAAGTAAAAAGACAAAAGATAGGTAATTGAATCAACTTTCATAATATGTAGCATTTATGCAGACAAAATGTGTGTAAATGATTGTAAAATTAGTTTCCGTGAAATTGGGTTTTTAAATTTTCAGCACATCTTAACATTTATGTTTGTGTGAGTGCAGCAATATATGAGGTAAATGATGTAAATTTGGGATAAAATATTGCAGACATATAAAGGACTTATGGTCCTAGTCCAACACTGTTTATTCATATTTTTTCATGAATTAAATTTTTTTATTGTTAATTATTAAAGTCACAAAAGCTTGAAATGAAAATGTTATGTGTGGGTGCAACACCATAGGGGAAAAACTTAATGAAATCCTTGATTTCTATATATAAGGTCATAGAGATTGCTCTCGTATAGTGCACCATATAGTTTTCTTGGGAAATGGTGAGGGAAATCAAAAGTTATATAAAAAACGATCGATGTATCTATTTTTGAAAACTAATGTGTGTCATTTAGAAAAATAATAATAAATAAATAAAACATAGTTTTGAAGGAAAAAATTACATATTAAGAATCGTAATATCGTACTCTAAAATATTCTAAATTTTCATAAAAGAATATTGTGTCTGTCATAGCAAAACACACCATCGAAACTGAGCATATTGATAGAGTTTTAAAAGACAAGCAATAGCCCTGGTTTATTTTTCCGAGACAATAGGTTCAGTAGTCCGAAGCTATTTCCAAACATAATGCCACACCTTATTCTCGCCGATTTTTTTAATTTTAAAAAAATGCATATGCGTTATAGCTTATTAATAACACATATGTGATATATCGCATATGTCATATGCATAAGCTATAACACATATGCCTTATAATGCATGTGCGTTATAATGCATATGTGTTTTTGCTTAACTAATCTGTTACGAGAGTAAAAAAGAGTAATGGCATCCTTATCCCATTATAATACCATTTATACTCCCAATATTGCATCTAGATGGTCTATCGGGTGGCTCATGGCCCAACGTTACATTTGTTAAGAGGGCGGGAGTCAAAGGGAGAGGAAGGTGTAGAGGGAATCATGGAAGGGAGGGATGGGTAGGGGATATATATTGGGGGGATGAAGGGAGGATAAATATAAGGTGAAGGGAGGGATGTTTATGGGAGATATATAGGTGGGGGCGGGAGAGATATGAGGGGTGGATGGTTGTTCATCGATGTCTGCAAATGTACGGTCCATAGAATAGAACAGATCATCTGGTGTTAGATTTTTATCATTAAGCTAGAATTATATTAGGATATTTTAACTGAGAGAATAAAGATCATAGCAATCAAACATAAGAGACAATGAACACAGTGTTTTTCCTCGGGGAAACCATAAATGTAGAAAAACCCGCAACTTCGTTAGAGATAGAATCGACACCAAATAGAAAATCCCAAAATAGTAAGATGATCTCCTGACAGCAGTAACCTCTTTCTTCCTAGCCCCAGTGTCTTCTTCTTCCCTAGCTATGTGTTACTACTGAGTGTGAGTGAGTGTGTGATAAATATAGAGGCTAGATCTCTATTTATACTAAATCTTGACTTGACTAAACCCTACTAGGGATCACTTCTCTAGGAGAGCCTAATAAAACTAGTGCCCCGGAACTATGGGGACTTTAACCCTTGAACAATACGAGGGTTACCCATAATGATTTGACATGAATTGTTTACATTATAAAAACTTTCGATCAGAACATCGGGGCATGACATGAATCAAATACATTATAGAAACTTCCCGGAATAAACATCGGGGTACAAGATATAAGATATATAGGTGAATACATTCTAAAGTTACAAATACATCAACACTCCCTCTTAACTAGGAAGGTATTCTTTCGACACAATTTTCAGCACTGGTCTTCTTCTCTATATCGAATGGATCATATCATCATATTCATCTTCAAGTCTTCTTCGTCTTCCACTAGTACAAAAGCGCGGATTTTTCCATGGAGTTTTTCCACGTTTCTTACCTTTTGGTGTAAAATCCGATGTAACAGGAACGACGCGTCGCTGTATCCACGCCTAGCCGTCGCTGTATCCACGCCTGGACTCTTAGCCGTTGCTGTATCCATGCCTAGCCATCGTTTTATCCACGCCTGGACTCATGGCCATCGCTGTATCCACACCTATCCGTCGTTGTATCCACGCCTAAACTCCTAGCCTGAAAATCAAAATCTTTGGAAAAGAAACTAGAGTCAACAAGCCATGGGGTATGTATGCATAAATAAATTAACATCAAGGAAGGTATTGAAATTAAGGGGTAGGAGAATGTAACACTCATGTTAAAGCCCCCATATTGTAATATAATTGTAAATTTGATATGGATGAGGGCCAAGTATATGTAATTGCAACTAAACAATTAGTAATAAAATATGAAGCTAGCTACAAACGGGGAGAGAACATTGAGAAGAGATGGAGGACTATAAATTCATGAGAGGGGAAGGTGTGTGAGAGGAGAATAGAGTGTTGGTGTCATGACATTGTAGGTTAACCATGTCTTGGACCCTAAAAATATTCTCTAAATCTTAACTTTTTCCTAGGATCTTGGTTATGGGGATTAACATCCTCAAACATTCAATTTAGAATGTGAAATGATTTACAAAGGATTGATGCTTATAAACCAATGTCAACATTTTATTTTACAACAAGATTGATAGGGCCTTGGACGTGATGTCTTGTACCCAACATGAGGGGATTGCCAAAGTCCATACTAAAGCTCCCAATAGGCATTGGAGGAAAATAAAACTATTAGACCCTATATGAAGCTTGTAAGGACCAAGGTCCATGAATAAGGACACAAACCATACAACATGGTATGTCTTGGACATCATTGTCCTCGTAGTGGTATGAGAGTGTTAATATGAGGTTTTGTGCACTATGAATGAGTCTTAAACCATGGTTGGGAGAGAAATTGATGCATTTATGCTCTAAATTATTAATAGTAAGCTAATAGGCCATGATAAAGGCCTCAAACCACAAAATATATGATTTAAAAAGTATGTAGAAATATGTTGTTTAGTATAACTCTGTCTTCAAAATGAGGGGGTTGGCAACCTCGACATAGAGGAACCCCGATATGCATGAGGCTTTTCTACTCTATAATTAAAATATTTGACATATTGAACATAATTTGTCAGTAATGGGATCCAATTTCAACATGGTGTTAGGTAATTTACAAAACGATGAAAACCAAACATCATCCCTGATGCAAAAGCTCTAATTACATTCCACTATGAGTCATATTGCTCAGTATTCCTTAAGAAGTTTGGCCATTAACAACCTTTACCATTATTGACAATTATGTAGGCACTTTCATCTCCATGGATTCGAAAACTAATCATTATACTTCCATTTCATATGCAAGGTTTGCATTTATGCATATTTGAGCATAGTCTTCTTGACCACATTGTGTTTGCATGTGACCATTAAAGTTGGACTACAAACTTGTTGCTTTTTAATGAATACATTTCTTTGAGCATGGTCATATCTGGTGGTAAAAAATCATCTTCAACACCAAAAGGAAAGCTTAGAATCCCTATTGGACCTACAACTAAAACACCATTGGGTAAATCCAACAAAGGCTTCTTACGATCTTGAGCCTACACCTTCAAAAATTGTAACTCCATTAGTGCTAGAGGGTAGTGGATGAGTCATTATTATTTCCACATCTCAGGAACCATCTCCCCTCCCATTGATTTCCATGCACAAAATTCTAATTGAATCGAGAAAGAGGAGACATGAATCCGAATCTCGAGGTCACCAAGAAAGGGAACGAGATTTATTGTCCTCAATGGATGTAAGAAAGAAATTTCGGAATTTCGATCTACTTTTTCTGCTGCGGATCGAGGTCGGCGTGTAGTTTTTGTTACAGTTTGTGAAAAGCTGGTTTCCAAGATCCTAGATCGAGTATCTTCAAGGGTATTTTATTCAGGGTTGGGGGCGAATCCGAAATCGACCCAGGGCCAAATGGGTTTTTTGATGGCGGGCAGATCCATACATATGAGTATAGCTAGCATCCTGTTTATTGTTATTTTGTCATTTGCTAATGTCTGTAATGGGTTTTATTTACCTGGAAGCTATTTGCAGACATACCCTAATCTTCAGCCCAATCTTGCTGTAGTGCTTGGAGTCTTTTGTTGACTTTTTACAACTCCACTGTTAAAACCAAATTAACTATGACAATGTCCTAGGGGTAAAATATATGTTTGAATATGAGTATTGTTAGAGCAATTCAAATAAAACAACAATTCTATATGAAAGCTTGACCCTTTCGTTATAGAAAATCTACAAAGGTTGCCATAGATATTTTCCTCTTTATTACTATACCGACTTGATTTAGGATGTCATTTACTTATTTCCCCAACTTGTTTTGTTTGTTGACAAGACTTGACATTTTAATTTACATTCTTGAGAATTTTTTCCAACACTATTTGGAATAACAAGAAATCTATCTAATATCTATCTAATTGCTTGAAGCAATTAGACTCTCTCTCTCTAGTAAGTGTTCAATTGCTTTGGATATTTTGTTTTACTAAGAAAGATGATGCACTATCCATAAGGCCTTTAAAAGAGTGTTAGGTGAATACAAAAGAACAAGAAGATTGCACTCGCCATCCAAAGTATTTATTTTCTATTTAAGTGGGCATGTTGAACACCAATAATATCTTAAATCCTATTTATGACGATTCCATGCCCCCAAGTATTGAAAAAATATTGATTCTAGTAACTTTTTTAAGGGATAAACATTAATGGATACATTACAATTAATATATGTTTGTAAATATATCATTACATTTTGGTGGATGTTTCACTTTGCAGCTTCCCGCCTTTGGGTTTTACTTTTTTCTTTGAAATAATTTACCCTTCCCTCCACAACTTTCTTGCAAAAATAATTTACCCTGCCATTCTAGAGGATGCAAATGGGGTCGAGAGTTTGGATTTCATTGAGGGAAAAAATGAGCGTGAATTTGCTCTCACATTGACGATCATACTGCTAGTACTGTTGAAGCTGTAATGCTTGACTGCCTATAATATGGAATAGGGGCCATCAAAGATAATGAAGCCAAAGAGGATGGTTATGTAGATGCCCGAGCTTCCCGAGCTGAGGGTTTTCTCATGAATGGCAGTTCTGCTGGTAATGGGAGAAGCTATGGATGCTGAGCAAGCGCCCTTGTGACGCATACTCTGTTTCAAAAAGTTTTGATGCATTGAAAGCTTGTTGTTGATTTTCTAAGCCTGCAAACTGGAAGTCAAGTTTTATTCCCTTTTCACATGTTTCATCGCTCGTGTGCTATGTGACAACTTGCATTCACAAATTTTATTGCTATGTTTCTAGTTAATTTTCTGTTGAATATTGACTTGACATGTTCATTACCCTGACTGGTTGCATTTTGAACAAACTTAACATTGAAGAAACGGCTGCTTGACATATGTTGATGCTAGTGAAATGCATGGCAAATGTCTCAATCTAACCTGGTGTTGAGCGATTGAGAGAACGTGTGGAGTCGACATGCATTGGGGAACCCTAGCATTGAATCTATCTGAGCATTTCGATTTCATCTGCAGATTAAATCGTTCAGCAACCCTTGTGGAGGATAAACTATGCGATCTGTAAGTTGAATTCCTTAATCATTGTTAACACGGATCTGTTCTTCCCATTATTTTTACCAAATCGTTGGAGGTTTGTTGGTTAATAGTGTAGAGATGAAGTATTTAATCTTGTGGTTGCCAGTATAGACATGAATATTCAGTTCTGGATGAAGCAATAAAACTGCTGCTGATATGCATTTAGATATCCATTCATGATTGAAGCCCGGTCTAGTTAGAAATTAGAACACAGAGTTTAAATCGTTTACACAAACTACAGGAAGGAGACCCTGCATCAAAATCCAAGTTGTGTCTCCGTTGGAACAATGCTTCCAGAGGGTTTCTGTCTAATTTTGAGTTACTCAACATGAATTATATCCATCAAAACCATGACTTTCTGTATGGAAAGAGTTGATTCCATCTTGTGAAGGGAAATTTTCTCCCAGATTAGACACCCTGGGGTCTATGAGAGGTTTCATCTTGTAATAAGGATTGCTTAATATTGCTCCTGTTGATGGATTCATTTCTGTCTAGGTTGTTTTCTTTTGCTTTGCCCCACAGTACAGTAAAAAGACCTGTGATGATAAAAATTGATCCCAATAAACTGCAGATGAAGCAAAGTTGTTAACAAACTGTCAAACGGCATCCAACTTCAAATGATAAATATAAAAGGGAAAGATATGCCTGCTGACCTTCCAAGATAAAATTTTATGTGAAGGATGGCATGTTCCAAGATTGCAATCATTATTGTTGTTGTGGGGTGAGACAATGCAACAAAGATTGGTCCCTTTATACGGAAACAATGCAACCTAGATTTTGTTGGAACAGTCAAACTTGGAAATTGTTTGGTGAAAGGATCAACCACTGTCACCCAATTTCCAAAACTTTGAGCAATCCAACTTTTGGAGATGGATATATAAGGCTGTTTGAAAGTTTCAAAATTAACAATATTCAAAACTAAATGATACTATGTGTGTTTTAGCTGAACATGTACACCCTATATACAACTAAACAAGAGACTTGTCAATTTCGACAGTGCTTACGACAAGTGTCTGCTTGAACTTTTCGATGGCAATAAGTATGAGTAGGTCAGTTCAAAATTATTCAATTCTATTTTCATTTGAGCCCTAACAGGCTGAGTGGCTATAAATTTTAATGAGGTCAGTTCAAAATCATTGAATTATGATATCAATTGATCCCTAACAGTCTAAGCGGCTAAAGATTAGCCCGGCCAATTTAGATAGTTCCCTGATGACGAGGTCTCACAAAAATGAATATTTCATAACATTGAATCCATGACATACAGACAATGTTGCACAACACTGGATCCATGATCTAATATCAACAATGCTCAACAACTCAATAGGTTGGCGTAATGGGAAACCCACATAAACAGGCATGCCCTAGTATTATATATACATATATACACTTCAATTTCTGATACATACACAGATGAGCAGAAACACACCCACCACTGTGACTTGTCTTTAGGGAAGACAGTCTTACATATAATAGGATTTTCTCATCGGTGGAGACATAAAAATAGGTGGATTTCAACAGCCACCCTAATAATAGATGGATTAGGCTAAATTGTTCGTCATCATCTAGATAATGAATGGATTGTGAATAAAATAAATGGTCAATCATTTAATTCAGTGATTTTGAGGTGCTCTGTTGTATAGCAATGTCCAAACATTGCTTTTATTTACTATTATATGCCAAAATGCACACTAATAGAGAGAAGAGGTAAGATTCTCAAGGAAAAGACAGCAACAATTTCAAATCTTAATAGCCAAACAACATTATATATTATCCAATTATAAATCTTGTACATAATTGTTTATGGGCGGTAACTTCCTTTCATCGCCCCAATACAAAGACATGTTCCCAGAAAAGTATAGTATAAAGAATGCATTACTCACTATTGGCTATAAGTACTAGACAACAAGCTGCTATTTGCTATAGACTAGGCTCAATAGGGAGACATGCTGATCTCTTGTTCTTCCTGGAGGAGAGTACAAAGGAGCACAGTTAGTCAGCCACTTGGAAGGATCTAAAGCACAAATAAAACTCGAGTAACTGACTGATAAGATGCATACATCACTCAATAAATCATCTCCTGCTAAACAAGAAAATGTCATCCTCGTCAAAACTCATAATATTCTACAGACTAACTAGTAATAGGAAAATAAACAATACACCGTATACAAGGATTATCACCATGGACAATTTATGAGCTGAAAAGTGCATCCAATAAGAAATTGCAATTATCCAAATTTGCCAAACACTCGTTCTTAGAACCGTGATAGGCATTATCCTCCAAACAATCTGCTAACAAATCAGAGGAGATGCTGCAGGATGTATTGTGCTCCATCATGAGAGAACAGCTTGTATCTTCAGAACCAACATCATTAATCAATGAATAAGATGTAGACACAGTCGGGGCTGAAGCTAGAGAAGAAACCGGAATCCAATCTTCATCAGAGCCTTCCTTAGACCCTTCTTCAGATATACAAGATAAAGAAGTAGAAGATGATGGCATATGACTTTCTACTGTAATGGGCTTCATCTTGGCATTTGCAGAAGAACTTGTTCCCTGTGGCACACCCTGGCACAACTCTGAACAACACCTTTTAGAAACAGTCAGATCGCAAGTGTATGCTTTCGCAGTAGGAACATCAAATGAAAGGGTTCAAATAAAACTTTATGGTCATTATGACCTCAAGCAAACTATTGAAAACTTATGGGGTATATACCATCTAAAATTAAAAGGGTTCAAAGAAAAAAGCTATCAAAATTAAATCTTAAGTTCCAAAACCCATAAAGTTTAAGCTATTCGATCTTATTTCTGGATTAACTATAGCCAGCCTCGCCATACCACAGGCATGTATCTAGAAAAAAAAATTATAGAGCAATCCATGTAAATAATTATGGATGTCAAATGGGGTTTGTTTTTTTTTTGCAAGTCAATGAGACTAATACAAGGACGATAATTGACTGTGAATTGCAGGGTAAAAGCTATGCTAAGCTGGCCAATCTTCCTCCTATTCTTGGCCTTTGTGAGTAGTATAGATCAGATTCGTTTTAAACCTGCAATTTTCTGGCAACCGATTATGTATATCATCGATTTTATGTATCTTCTGGTAGTCTATTCTATTACTGTTGTGTTGAATTTGTGTACATTGAGTTACTGTGTGTGCCATTCCTTGCAATTGATGTTATGCATATTAGAGGGAGTATAGAGTGCTTTCTATCAATAGCATGACAACTTCTTTGACATAAAAGGCATACTTGGACTCCACAATTTTACGAAAAAGATAGACATAATATCTGTCATGCACTCAGTCTGGGGACAACCACACAAGGTCAGTACATGCGTCAATATATTGAATGCACTACACTGTAGTCTGTATGTTATCACTGTTTTTTTTGAATTTTCATCAAAGTAATTGTGATTCTGATGAACTTGTATCATCCAGTGAGGCCTTGTTTGTGTGCAGTGGAGATGGAGAAAATTACATATTTTAAATGGTTACAAGTTACAACTTTTGGTCATCAGCATTCAAGATTCTCAAAGCTTGGTCTTCAGGAGATCTTCCTCCTAAATCTTATACATATAAACCGGGATAGAATATCAGTAAAAGTACAGACTCTGTACATATCTGTTTTATTACAATTTTTATCAAGTCACTGTGTAACCGTGTCTTAACTATAAAATATTAAGAAAAAGCTAAATCGTCTTGATCAGCCATCCATCATTCATCAAATGGAAATAAGGCATAAATTATGTTGTATTCAAGGAGATGATATTTGTTGCCAGTAATGTATCATCTTTGAATTCAGACTGCCCCAAATACCACCCGTGTGCAACCTCCTGGTCCTCTTTGGATAGTGTGTCTGTTGTGGTGTTCAATTATTTATACACGTTGGTTACAGCTTGTGGCCTAATAACAATCCTTCAACCCCCAACTAAAAACAAATAAGCTAACAACCATTTACAGTCATCTTCTTCCTGCTTGGAAATAGGAAATTTCTATTAGATGAGATTGTTTTCAGATTTTGGACATTGCAACTATGTTAAAGATCTTTTTATTTTGCTCGGAAAAAGTAACAATTTCTAATTGAGGGAGAGAAAATTACATATTTAAAATGGATATAATTGTTGGCCATCTTCATTCAAGCTTCTCAATAAGACATATAAACTAGGATAGCATATCAGAAAAAGTATGGGCTCTATGCTAAAAATTCTTGATCAGCTGTCCATCATTCATCAAGTGGAAATAAGACATAACTTATGTTATATTTAAGGAGATGGCATTTGTTGCCACTAATGTATCATCTGTGAATTCAGATTGCTCCCAGTACCCCTGTGCAACCTCCAAGCCCCCTTTGAATAGTGTGTCTGCAGTGGTGTTCAATTCTCTATACATGTCTGTAAGAGCTTGTGGTGAGTGACTTCCATACTTAAATTGATAAACTGGGGGACAGCATTAAGTTTTTCATCCTTTATATACCCTTTATCAAGTTGATGACTACTATTGAATGTCCCATTACCTGCAGATTTGTGACATTTTGTTCTCCAGCAATTTTAAAAATTAGTTTCAAGGCCATCATCTCAGCAAAGTTGTTTGAACCAGTTCCTAGACATTCCCTGGGTTTTATGAAATGTGTTTCTGAGAGGTATCGTATGCCTTCAGTCCTGCATAGAGATGGTGAAATTTGGCTTGCTCCGTTAAAATATTCCAAAGAAGCAGATTTATCCACATTGTTCCACCAAGATTCTGAGATTTATCTACATTTTTCCATCCTTTGTGCAACTTAGCTTTATTGTATTTCTTGATCTATTCCCCATTCATAACTTGGATTGAATTGACCTAATTGTGGTAACTGTTTATAAAAAACTTTTGCTTTCTCATGTAATCAATAATATGAATAACTCAGAAGAAGAACTTCTGAATTAATCTTTGTTTCTTTATTTGATCAATTTCCCTCATAAGGACTTTCAAATGACAGAAATACATACATATACTATAATCATAAGCCAATGTGTACCATAATCACTTTGTTGACAAGTATAATGTGAAATTTTAAAACTGTGTAATATAGTTTCTTTTCCAAATTTCTTCTTGTTTTTCATGCTTCCTGGCAGAAATGCTACAAGGCGGTGGATCACTGTTGAACTCCTATGATTTTGTTTCTTGTGATTTGATGTTGCCCCTATCGCTACCCATGCAAAATAGAAATAGTTGTTTATAGAAAAATGATTTGTGTGGGATCTAAAGCTCAAGAAACTATACTTTATAGATTGAATTAGAAGGCAGATGGAATAGAACAAGTTGGAGCTAATAGCAACTGCAAACATAAACCTTACATAGACATATATTGTGATTTTTTTTGGGTCATCAATGGCCTCTGCAAACATAAATCTTGAATGGATAGATGTGTTTTATTCTGGATCATTGTATCTGCTATTTTTATTGATTCTGTTATTATTCCATCATTGAGGAAGTTAGGAAGCTCTCTTCCATAGTCTGTTGTATTTTAATGGACTTTTGGAAGGTTTTTGTCTTTGTGCCAAAGGACTGTTTGTTTCAGAGACTTTGTGACATTGGCATCCTTAATTCTCGGATCATGGCTGTCATGAAGCTCTATGAGACTATTATTTGCAGAATTACACTCAGGGACTTTTTGATTTCATCAGGGGCACAATTGGAGTGGCTTTGGGTTGTTCCATGTCGCCAATCATGTTTGGTGCTTACATTGATGAACTGCTACAGCAAGAAATTAGTTGGATGGGAAATTTTCGGGACTCAGAACATCCAATAATCTTTTCTAGGCATGTATTTGTGCTTCTCATTATAAATATGCGGGTTTATGCATTCCATAGTAGTTGGTGATAGGCTTCTTTGTAAATAGAAGAATGCCAATCTGGAGAAAAAATGCACTCTTTAATAAAAATAAGCACTTCAACAACTCCTTGTAAAGGAATATTACTGGAGTCAGAAACACTGTCATTTGCAGAGCAGGGTTGTATCTGATTTTGATGGATCTGCAGATTCTCCTATGGGAATCCCTGCATCTTGGAATTCCCATTCTCTTTCCCAGATAATGGATACTTCTGATACTGACACAGTCAGAACACATAGGAGATGAGGTAGTGCCCAGAATCCCGTTTTGGCAGTGTCTCAACAAGTCCACGAAGACGCCCCCAAGGGATTCTAGAGGCTTCTGAAATATGGTAGAAAAAGCCGTGGTTCTGAAACTGTAATGACAGATTGTGTTTCTACCTCTGCTACATCAGAAGGGGATGATGACACGGAGGATACAAGAGATCTTTCTATAAGATCTGCAGATGATCTTCTACGAAAATCAAGGATGGGATTTGCACCAGTGCAACCCTCATATGACAGAAGTTATGATTATGGAAGCTTAAGTGGCCCTGTAGAAAGTGACAGTTTCCATGAAGAGGGCCCGAGTATGTATCATGTTCCTAAAGAGTATCCCACACATTACAGAATACTGAAATTGCTCGATTAAATACTAAAACATATTGTTGGTACACAGACTGAATGGTGGTTTGATGTTATGTTGCAGTTCAATCACTTCGAAGCTCAATACCAGCTCCACCTGCAAATTTCAGGTTAAGAGAAGACCACTTATCAGGAGGTACCTCTCTCAAAGGTGAATACCTTGTCATTGATTAGTTTTAGAGCATTTTCATTTTGTATTACTTCTTTGGAACATTTTCTGTTTTCAGTTTTGCATGTTTCACAACAACGATATAACTCTAAACTGTTTTATGCATTGTGAAGTAGATGTTTGTTGTTCTTGTACATTGTGAATTTGATAGTAATACAATAAATTTCAACGTGAAAGATAATTACTCATCACATCAAACATCTACTTCTTTCTAACATGAATGGATGTTCTACTGCGATGACAGTCATGTATTTTTCCCATGAAATTTGTATTGGTGTTTAGTATTTGGAACACGTTACACAGTGGAGGTGCTCCTTTAAATTCTATTATATTATTTGATAGCTCCCTTCTATTTTCTATTTTGAAGTTTTGCGTGGTAATTAAGTTAATTGCCATTTCATTTACTTTCTGATTCCTGTACCTTTGAATGTAATGTATTTGAATTTATCATGTTAAGATTCATAGTTTTTTCTTTTACAGAAACACATTTTGCCTTTTGCTGCATCTGAACTATGGAGATTCCTTTCTTTTTCTTGAGAGTGATGCTGAGGGTGACTCAGTGAACTGTAGTATTTGTAGCCAATGGGCACACCTTGGGTGTGGCATATGGATTGGTATTGGTGCATTTAAGGTTATTATTCCCTATAGAAACGGTCCCAATTTGCCTTTTTATTGACAGAAATTATCCCCATGAATCATAGTTTTCACTGTTTCTTTATATGCACAATTGACATGCATGATTATGACCTACTTCCACATGGAATTGGTCTTATGGAATTTGTATTTTTTTTTAAAAATAGTTATAGCCGTGGATACAGCGATGGCAATTTTTTAAAAAATTTCACAACCGTGGATACAGCGACGGCTCGGCGTGGATACAGTGACGGCTAGGCGTGGATACAGCGACAGCCCGGCGTGGATACAACGACGACTAGGCGTGGATACAGCGATGACCCAACATGGATACAGAGAGGGCCGGGCGTGGATACAGAGACGGCCAGGCGTGGATATAGTGACGGCTTAGTCATCTAACGAAATATAGAACATTGTCGCTCTTGCGACGCAAATTAGGGGTCATCTCTATTGCGACGAAATTTTTTCCACGGGAAAAAAAACACTTAGATGTGGCAATATCCATGCTTTTCCGTGGATATTGCCACATTTTGCCATGGAAAAATTGATCACTTGTAGTAGTGTTCAAGTCTTCTTCATCTTCAAGTCACCTTATTCTTCAAGTCATCTTCTAATTCATCTTCTTCTTCAAGTCTTCTTCATCACGAGATATGGATCATCATGACTACTGGATCATCACTACTGGATCATCATCACTGTATCATCATCAAATCTGGATCATCACTTGATCTAGATCATCATTAATTTTGGATCATCATCACGTCTGGATCATCACTTGATCTCGATCATCATCAAGTCTGAATCATCATCAGGTCTGGATCATCACTTGATCTGGATCATCATCAAGTCTATATCATCATCACATCTGGATAATCACTTGATATAGATCATCATCAAGTATGGATCATCATCAGGTGCTATCTCAGAATGGTGCTATCTCTCGATTCTTCTTGTCACAAGAATTTCTACAGAGCCAACCCTTTTTCATGCTGGTTGTAGGCCTACCCTTCATGTAGGTCTTTAGCACTTATATCTGACCCTAAGTCAGAAAGGCCCACCCAGCTCTTATATCTAACCTCATCTTGTCAAAAAGGCACCCCTAGCACTCACATCTGACCTCATCTTGTTAGAAATGCCGAGCACTCACATTTGATCATGTGTAAACACATCGCACTAGAATGGCTCAACACTTACATCTGACCTCATCTTGTTGAAAAGTCTTTGTACTTAAATCCAACCCCACCTTGTTATAAAGGCACAACACTCACATCTGACCATGTGTAAAGACATCACGCTAGAATGGCTCAACACTTACATCCAACCTCATCTTTTTAGAAAGGCTCTGCACTTACATTCTACCATTTGTAAACACATCACAACTAAAGGGCTCTTAGTCCTAGACTAAGGATTCCTGGTAACTGACCAGGTTCCTCCATTCTCCTAGAGAATGGAATCAACCCTTATATGTGATCAAGTGGGAACACATCCCTCAATCACATCAGAATGTCCATGTCCTCACATCTGATCATGTAATACTACATCCTATAGTCATATCAGAACAACCCTTAGTCCCAGACTAAGTATTCCTAGTAACTGACTAGGTGCCTCCATTCCAAGAATGGCATTCATCCCTTACATCTGATCATGTAGGAACCAATTCTACAATCACATCAGAATGGCTCAACACTCACATCTGACATGGGAGGAATCAAATCCTCTCACCATGACATAATGGCTCAGCCCTTACATCTAACCATGGAAGGAACCTAATGCTCTCATCATGTCAGAATGGCTCTAGGTCTCATCATTTCCCCTTGGAGGGAACCCTGATCTAGAGAACACCAAGCTTCTCCCTCAAGTACTCAAACTTCACTCTATCTAATGGCTTTGTCAACATATCAGCTATCTGTTCATCCATTGCAACATACTGGAGCTTCACTACTCCTCTCTGCACCATATCCTTGATAGTCATACTTTATCTTGATATGCTTCGACTTGTAATGGAACATTGGGTTCTCTGACAAATTCACACAACTTTGGTTGTTGTAATATATCCAAGTAGCATCCAACTGGAGATCAAATAAATCAAACAGTATCTTTCTCAACCATACTAGCTCATAACTAGTTGAACAAGCTACAACATATTATGCTTCAGCTGTACTCAGTTCCACACAGGATTGCTTCCTACTAAACCAAGAGATCATACCTGATCCCATACTAAAGTAGCATCCTAAAGTGCTCTTCCTATCAATCGTACTACCTGCCCAATCTGAATCAACATAACCCTCCAGGTTAATCTTCTAATTTTCCTCGTACTTGAGCCCATAATCAACCGTACCCTTCAGGTACCTCAGAATATGCTTTGCAGCAATCAACTGAACATGTCTCGGATTTTTCAGGAACTAGCTCAAGGTGTTCATAGCAAAGCAAATATTTGGTCTCGTGTTCATCAGGTACATCATGGACCCAATCATTTGATGATACATCATAGCATCAACCACTTCTAATGAAGCATCGCTCAATAGCTTTAGGTTCGATGCCATAGGTGTGGTTATCGCCTTGCTTTCCATCATGACGAATCTCTTCAGAATATCTACTGCATACTTCCCTTGTCCAATGAAGATTTCATCCACATTCTGTCACACTTCCATTCCTAAGAAATAGTGCATAATACCCAAGTCTTTGATTTCAAACTCAGCAGCAATTTTCCTCTTCATATCAGCAATCAACTCATCCCCACCTATTACAAATAGATCATCCACATATAGTAGAAGTATCACTGGATTTCCATATTCAACCTTGTAGTAAAGGTTGAAATTTGCTTTACTCTTGGTAAAGTCCAAACTGGATAGGAAACCATCAATTCTATCATACCATGTCCTCAGTTCTTGTTTCAAACCGTACAAGGCTTTCTTCAATTTACACACATGAGACTCCCTATCATGTGTCTCAAAACCAAGTGGCTGCTCCACATACACTTTCTCTTCTACTACACCATTCAAGAAAGTAGTCTTGACATCCATTTGGTGTATCTTTCATTTCATCATTGTAGCCAGAGATAGTACTGATCTGATGGAAGTGTATCTGGATAAAGGTAAAAATGTCTCTTCGTAATCTATTCCTTCTTTCTAGGAGAAACCATGATCCATGAATCTTGCTTTATATTTCTTGATGCTGCCATCTGTAGCATGCTTAATCTTGTATATCCATTTGGAAGTTACAATGGAATTCCCTTCTAGTCTTGGGACAACATCCCAAACATCATTCTTCATGATCGATTGATATTGTTTGATCATAGCCTCCTTCCATTCTTTCCTTTCTAGCACTTCTTCATAGTTGGAAGGTTCTTTTTCAATAATGTCACATAACAAGGCTACATAACTAGAGCAAGACCTAGTTCTCTTTCTCCCCCTAGGTGTTTCTTCTAAAGCTCCATATCTTTCTACACCTTGGATAATTTCACATACCCGAGCAGGTTTCCTCTTACGAGGATTCTTCTCTTGAGGTGGATCTATAGGTTCTTGAAGTTCTTCAAAATCTTGATCTTCTTCTTGAATTTATTCATTCATGGTTGTGTCATGAATTCTGGGTGCGCTTGTTTGTTTAGGTTATTCAGCTGGTCTCTTCCTGGATTTGATGTAGGCTAATCTTCATCAAATGTTACATCTCTGCTAATGTCAATCTTCTTGAACCCTGGGAACTATATTCTGTAATCCTTCAAGCTTTCAGAGTATCCCACAAATATACCCTTCTTTCTTGAAGGATCTAACTTTGTCCTCTTTTCTTTTGGAATGTGTATGTATATAGGGAAGCCTAATATTCTGAGATGGCTTAATTCTAGTTTCTTGCTAGAGAAGACTTCTTCAAGATTCTTGTTCTTGAGTACTCTCTAAGGAGTATGGTTCTGTACATACATCACTATTTTGGAAGATTCTACCCATAGATGCATAGGAAGATCTTGATTATGAAGCATAGTTCTTGCATCTTCCATGATAGTTATATTCTTCCTTTTTGTAATCCCATTATGTTGTGGATTATATGAAGTGGATAACTCCCTCTTAATCCCTGAGTCTTTGCATAACTCTTTGAATTCATTCGATGTGAACTCTCCACCATTATTTGATCAAAATTTCTTGATATTCTTTTCTGTGCGATTCTCGATCAAGGCTTTAAATCCCTTAAACTTGCTGAATACTTCATCTTTGTTCTTCATAAAGTATATCCATGGATTTCTAGAAAAATCATCAATAAAAGAAACATAGTTTACATACCCTCTTAGTGAAGTAGATGAAATTAGATCGCATACATCGGAGTGGATGATTTCTAAGATTCCTTTTTCCTTGCTCTCGCTACTTGGAAATGTCTTATTTGTGTTCTTCCCTTTCGCACATCCTTTGCATGCACGTTCATGTTTTGTATGAGTTTATGGGATTCCTTCAACAACTTTGCTTGCAAGTGGTAGTGATCTGCAATGCACATGTGCAAATGTTCTATGCCAAAGCTCATTTGCTTCTACTGAGTCATGAACCAAAGCTTTTTCTGGTTGGCCCTTCAATTTGTATAGTCCTCCTTCTTGTTCCCCAATCACTACTGCATCCTCAAAAGACTTTCCCTTTGGCCACATGAGGACATGGCCATCTACAAATGCAATCCTCATTCCTTTTGCATCTAATGCAGATATGGAGAGGAGGTTCCCTCAGTGTGGAAGGCGTCTCCTAATACGAGATCGCATATCATTGCATACCTATTTTATCACTTGGACTCGATATATACGTGTGACTTGATCTAATTGTTTTGATGCATGCATGTATAAGTGTTATACTTGTTCTAATCAAAACGTATAGTGCTGTTGACAACAACTGCTATTCCCGTCGGCCTCGTTCTTTTGAATGGAGACAAATGTGTTATGTATAAGAAAACACTAATTGATAGGATTGGAAAGGGAATTTAATTGGGTATCTCAAACCGGATTTTTGCTATATTAACCCCATGCCTTGCTATCTTTAGAAGGACAAGTGGCTTCGCTTCTGTTTATGACGTTAAGAACTATTATCTGGGAGGGGTGGCTACAACTGGCCAGGTTGGATGCATGCAGAATATTTATTTTCCATTCATGTATGATATCACAATATCAAAGTTGTTAACTAGGTTATATGTGTCCCTGGGATATAAATGGAGATTTTTCTTCAACATATTTTTGCATAAACGACGTTCCAACAACTCCCGTTCCAATAAGAAGCATCCTCCTTCCTGAGAGTTGTTCTTTATCCCTGCTCCAGCAGACCAACCTAGCAGGAAAGGCTAGGTCTTAATCTGTAGCTACCTCCATACTAGCCATGAATGCGAGCTAAAGTAGCAGCCCATATGAGGTTGTCAGGAATCCCGCCCACCATAGTAGTCCATTCAACTACGAGACGATGCATAGAGAAGCTTAATTTTAAATGTCCATTTGTATAATTATAATTTGGATTATATTTCATATGTAAAATCATGGTAAATAGAAATAATTTAGTTTAATTCCTCCATTTTTGTCTCATAACAACACGTTTTATATAGAGTTGGATAGAAATTTTTTTTCTCATCTAGGTCATTAAAGTGCATTTGTATAAACATAACTAGGCCTTTTCGTACGTTTCTCTCGTTAAGTAATAGAATAAAAGTCCATTTTGTTGTTCTTACTTTTTTTATTCATCAAATCAGTAAGACCCCTTACATTGGAAGGAAGGGCTCTTGCTTGGGTGCTAGCCCACTTAGATGGACCAAGAGGTAAATTTTGGTAATTAAAAGTGGCATATCAAGTAGCTTGTTCTCCCATTATAAATTTTAATTTATTGGTGGTAGCCCCACCCTTTCAGAATTGATGGACCATAATAACATAGAGTAGTTTTGCATTTTTCATTTCTGATAAATTTTATGGTAATTTTTTGTCGTTTTTTCCATTTTTTTAATCTAAGAGTTATAAAATTATTACAAAAATATATGAGTGGATAATATTGTTAGTAACGAAGAAGATCAAATCAGGGGTGTGATGGGTTCCATTCTCGGCGGGTTGTCAGGTCTAGTCACACGTCTAGGCATTGTCTAGCCTAATGTGGTTCATCAAGCAGCACTTACTTGGTCGTAAGACTTAGTCGAGGATTTTGAATTGGGAGAGGTGGGGGGTCAAGTCCATTGCAATCAAATATACCTTCCAAATTTAGGATTGTAAGTGTAGTCTTTAAATGCTAAAACATGCTTTTATACTGTGATTGCATCATCTCCATGAAACTTATGAAGGCAGTCTTACCATTCTTCAGTGTCAGAAATATATTTAGGAAATCCAGGTATAGCTTAAGAAAAGAAGGAACATACCTCGCAGCTACCCAAGAAAAAGCTGAGTTCGCCTTAAATTCAATGTGGAATCACCAAAAGTGAAGTCGCCAGGTGAAATATAAAACTGAAAAGTATGTATGGAAAGAACTTATGCACCCTCTTGTTTTTCTCCTGTTACTAGCAACTCATCATTGTCATACCGAGGGAAAGTAGAGTTGGCTAAACCCTAGACCATTTGTACTTTGTTCAGGCAAGTTTGGAAAAAATTGGTAACAGGATTTGTGGTTGAAATGAGATTTGTAGTGTTCAAATTGCAATTTTTATTGCAGAAATTGATGCAGTATCCTCTATTACCTTTGGCCACCCAAATTATGCAATTCCAATCACCTAAAATTATTATTTGAACAATTTTAGCTGAATTTTGGCTAAAACTCCTAGGATTTTGGGTGCAAATGGTCTAAAGTTTAGCTTACTCCCCCAGAAAGGAACTTTTGAAACTCGGTACCAGGTCACAACACCAAATTTAATGTTGTTTTTTTGACAAGTTTGTGGCTAGAGAACAGTGCCAAGGCATCTCTTTCTCTCTTTCTGACCATATCTTTATATGTGAGAGGCCATCACCAATATGAGGCTATCATTCAACAAAAATAAGTCTCATAATCTCATCTGTTCAGCCCAAATCACAATAGTACTCAAGCTGAACAACAACAGAAATGAAATCTCCTTGTTGGAGAACACTTGTTGGTGTAAAGTATTTGTTTAGTAATAGTTAGAAGTTTACATCATTGACATTGGAGAACACTTGCTGGGTCTGCCGTAGAACATTTCAGTGCTAAATTTCCATATGAGATTTAGCAACACTTTCCTGTCTGTTGTAGGGTTAGGTGTTTGTACCATTTTTAATAAAAAGTGTAGATATTAAAACAACAACCTAAACTCATCTGTTACACGATAGGATTGCAATCACCGAGGAAAAATCTGTTACACAACTTGGTGAAAGATGGCAATGTTTTCCAGATCAATTCCCAATTTGCTAGGAGTTATTGACCTTCTGAAGAGCACAGCTTGGTCCCATCGTCGTTGTGAATCCGGTAGAGGACATACCACCTTAGCCAGAGGAAGCTAGGAACGACGAGGTGGTGCAACTTCATTGCAGTCACATATACCACCATTGTCACATATACCACCATTTTGTTACCATGCCATGCCCCATGCAACAATTCCATTGAGTATTTCTCTGCTGCTTCCAGAATACATGCTATTTGGCATAGATGATGTATTTGTAATGGTAGGAATGCAAGAGTTATTTTATGATCAGATGCTAGACACTATGAAAATTCTGGGTATTGATGTGTATCTGAGTGTTCTAGGGGTTGGTAATTTTATGAGCAGCATCCTTATTTCAGTTACTGAGAAGCTTAGTTGCAGAAATAAGGGGAGTTGCTAGTTTGTAGACAACTTGAACAAATATCATTTAGATTACTTTTATTGGATCCTAGCCTCTCTAAGTGCAGTCAACCTCTGTATTCACATGTTCTTAGCCGGCTGCTATAAGTACAGAAATCTCAAAAATAGTACTTGCTACTCAAAATGTGTTCTTTTTTGCATAGGGCTTCCATTCTCCTACCAATGACATTGCATATGACAATCAGTTTGCTGTAGTTACCCCTTACTGTGTCTGGCATGCTTTGGTCTTCATGTTACCTGAATCTCTCCATGCTATCTACATAGGGTTTTCATAGACATATCTTTGTCTATAAAATCATGGCATTTAGGGTTACTGTATACAAGTATTCATATTTCATTTAGCTCAGGGTCTCTGCCTTCATCAAAGATTGTCGGACTTTGAGTTAATTCCAATTGTATGCAAGATTTCTCTATTGTGCATAGATTGTAAGATGCTTCTTTGATGGCTGCTGTGGGCATTTCCTCTCCATCATTGCATTGAACGAATGGCTTTGATATTTTCCTATTTCAATTTTCAATACAGGCTTACTAATGGCTTTGAATTCTAATTTTATTGAAAAATGCAATTTGAAGTTTAGGAAATTTGCAATTGACATTTACAAGACTTTTAAATCTCCCCCTCTTTGAATTCTCGTAATAATATTAAACTTTGAAATTTTAGTTATTGCTGAACAGATGGATCTTTATTGACATGAAACACAAAATTAAAAATGAAAATTTTGTCAAGGACACTCACAAGGTCCTCTTTGGGTATTTTGAGGTGCCATATCCTATTTTTAAATATCTTGAAAATCACAGAAAATGTATATTCCTATAAATATCTTGTATGCAGTATGTGAAGCTCAAGGTTTACACACTGAACTATGGAATGGCCTTTGGCCAAGTAGCAAAGCTTCTGTCACTTGAAGCCAAGGGAAATTGTGCTTTTATGCCTAGCTCAACAAGTAAGTGTACTATGTGAGTCTCTACTTCATTCAGGCTTATGCAGTTTCTCAATAAGTTCAAGGGCACACTCATAGCTTGTTGCAATATGGTCTACTGGAACTTGAAAGTAAGATATCCTATCAAAATCCAAGGGTCACTCATATGCAAGTGTCAGAAACATAGTTGAAAATGTTAATAAGATTTGTGTTTTTTTCTGGTAATTTATGCAATCTTAGTAGGTTCATATATCTAGTCATTCTTTGTTAAAAAATATGCTGATGATCTGTCTTTTTTCTATCATAGCAAAACTGCACCTTCCAGTACTGAATAAATCCAGTGGATCTTCCATCGATATGTATATCAAAGTAATATTTTTCCCTTTTTTTAAGATGTTACTTAAGAAATGTTGAAATCCGTTCTTAAGTAACAGGTAAATGCTCACTTAGCTCCTTTTAAAGGAGTACTTAATAGTTATTATAGGCCAGCTAATGAAATTATGTCTTCTTCAGGCAAAAGAGTTGGAAGTAAATAAATAGTATTACATTGAATTACTGGCAAAAGGAATTGGCAAAACACAAGAAGAGATTGCAAAGGATATTCAAAGATCAAGATACTTTTTCCCACAGGAAGCAATTGATTATAACACATATTTCAATAAATTTGGAAAGATTTTATTCAAAGAACAATGCCAGAATTGATTTTTTTGGTTATTTTGGAATTCTAGATCCATTGTTTAATTCCAAATTTAATGAAATATGTGTTTTATGGTATTGTTGATAATATGCTCCCAAAACAGGGTCTGGTCATGGAGAAAAGGGTAAGCATTAACCATTTTTAATTCATTTATACTCAATGTATTGCCTTAAAATTTAACCTAGGTTTGCAGGATTGTTGCTAAACATATTCTACACTTCCTTCTCATTATGTTCTTTTATTTGATTCTACATTGATAAATCTTTTCATTCTGTTTAATGACTTGCAAAACTATGATGAGATGCTTGCTCAATCAAAAGTTGCAGGGATGAAATATGGCAAGGCTGGTCCACTGGTTGCTCCAGCAAGCAGGCCCTAGGTATAGATCATTGATGAGTTACCTTTTATAGTTAGCATGATTTGTTCAGAGATTGCTACAACTATCATTGTTGGAAGAATTTGTATAACCTGAAAGATGTATCTTAATACGACCCTTATCAATTTATGTTATTTTCTAGCATGCATACAGTGCTTTGTATATTGTCAAAATTGCAATGAGCTTCTGGACAGGTTGTAAACAAACATTCAAGGAAATAGGATTAAATGCCTAATGAAATCAAGCACTCTAGAAAATGTAAATCATGTATTTCATTGATCTTCTCTATGTCTATGATCTGTTTTTTATATTGTCAAATTTTGCTTAATTACACATCTTCTTTGTGTGTTTTGGATTTTACTGCATAAAATATATTAAGCCCTACATTTTATGTGAACTCTTCACCCATCATCAAGGAAACCAACTGTAAGATAGAAAGCAGTGTTGAGTGGGCTTGTATAAGGTAGGAGGGAAAGTCAGGCTATATACAAGGTAAAAGGGAAAGGAGAGGAGGATACTGTCCTCCTCTCCTTTCCCTTCTACCTTATATATATTATATAGCCCATGAATTTCTTTCCTACCTTACACATATCATATTACTTTCCCTCCTACCTTATATTAATAAATAGGTGCACTCCTCATTTGTAGCATTGCTTTCCAACTGATTGGTTTCCCTGATTATGAGTGAAGAGTTCATCTGAAACGTTGGGTTTAAAATCTCTTATGTAGTAAAATCCAATAATCACATAAGCAATATGTACACTTGCAGATATCTGCATTCTAATATAATTATAGCCTATTGCAAACCATTTTCCCTTTTTTCCATGAATCTTTTAGTTTGGAAACAATGTTTGTTTCTTGTTTATTCAGCAATCCTAACTCTTGAATAGAAAACCAATTTATTTGATGCAAAAAACTCTTTTCACAGAACTTGATACACTTGAAAACTTATGTACATTCATGGGTTTGGGTTTTTTTTTCAATTATTAATGCTATTGGTGTAGAAAAGATAAAACTTAGCATTGTCTTGGGTATTTAGATCCACCCGACTGTCATGAATGAAACAAGGTTGTAAGATTTAATTTTGTTTGATCCACTCATATACATTGGGCTTAATCAAACTTTGGTTTTGGATACGATTAACCATATCACAAGATAAACTCCTTTTCTTTCCAAGAAAAGCCTCACAGGATTCTCCCCCTCGTCCCTGGAATATCTTGATGGAGGGCAGCTCAACAACTAGCTGCAATGGTGGTTGGTAACCCAGTCAGACTCATCAGGACTTGAACCTCAGCCAGACTAGAACTGGAGACCTTACAGTGAACTCCACCTTGAAACGACGTATTTGAACTAATTGAGATAACCCATTGGGCTTCACAAGGTGAACCCTTTTCATATGGTCAAACCATATTGGTTGTCAGGTTCATTTACAAACTGAAAATGAAGCTGGTGAAGATGATTATGACTCTAATCCAACCACAAAAGTTTTAATGCCGAGTCTACAAGATTGTTTTTGTACACTAGATTGGGTTATGTATCATAGTGCTTTTGAAAATACGTTGTTGGAGATATTTTTATGTAGCTTGGTTGGTTGCTTTGTTAGAGTCACACCTCCAGAATTTGCCTTGAATCTATGTTGAAGAAAATTTGTCAGTTTGAAGACTAAATTTGAAATTGCTCATAATGTTACTGGTGTTCAGTTATTTGGCTCATATTTTTTAGCTGACTTTGCTTCTCCATCTTTTTGTTTATGTCTTTTGACCAACTTGCTTGTTTGTCACAACACTCGATTTTTTTTTCTTTTCCCCGTAGATGATAAAGAATTTGTTTGAGTAAAACTTAGCTAGGAACTTGGTGACGAGGTAGACATCTGAAC